>PVJX010006269.1:0-48611 GCA_004027295.1 Dolichotis patagonum
GCCTGAAGCAGATCGTTCCTCACACAAGGAACCAACTCCACTGACACCTCAGTGTGGACTTCCAGCTCCAGGGCTATGAAGGACACATGTCTCTGTCTGTGTCCCTGGTTGGTGGCGCCTGTCACAGCAGACCTAAGACTGCTGTTCTGCGTTGCTCGGACCTGCCAGACTTTTCCTGGCTGCTGTGCTTTCTACCCCCTACCACGTAGGAGGCTCCAGTTCCCTCAACTTCCTTCTCAAAACTTCCTTTCCTTTTCTTAGATTGCTGCCACCCTGGCGGATGTGCGGTGGCACCCTACTGTCTTGATTCTCATTTTCCTGAGTAATAACGCTGACCATCTTTTCATGCTCTTACCAGGCACCCATGTCTTCTTTTTTTGTTTAAAAGGATTTTTTTTGAGACATGGTCTTGCTTATGTTGCCCAGGTTGGCCTTGAACTCACAGCGATCCTCTTGCCTCGGCCTCCTGAGTGCTCGGATTACAATGACAGCCCTGGCTTCTTTTCATTTTCAAACTCCCAGTGTCTGGTGAACTTAGTATGTTTGGATTTGGGAAATAAGGGGACCCCTTCTTGTGGGCGTCCCATCTGCCTTCTCTACCTACAGGCAGCTCCTTGACACCACAGGAGCCCGGTCCAGTAGCTTCCCGTGTGCTTAGAATAAACCCATCGTCTTGGTAGGATTATAGATTCATTTGCTCATATGCTTTGTTTGCTTAGGCTCAACTGCATTTATTTTGTACTTGAAATCGAACCAACATGTTGCACGGGACCATCCAAAGCCTGCCCAGGCAGAAATCCCTGTTGAAGGAATGAATTATTCACGGGACGGCGGGGTGAGGGGTCACGTGACGGGGCGGACGCCAGTGGGGAGATGCTAGAACCCTGGCGCAGGACCACGCTCTGGAAAACTGGAGATCGTTAGCCAGTGGGGAACATTTGTTTCTCAATTCACCCTTTGGCCAGAGGATTTGCTGGAATCCTTGTAAATTCTCCTCAGGTGTCTCGGAAAGCCATCAGGACAGTGGGTTTCCAGGCTCCCAGCAGTCCAAGTGACATCCCCCATCCTGCCCTCCCCGCCCCCAGCCCAGCGGAAGTCACCCTCACCACGCGGGCGGGGCCCGGAGACACTTCCGGCTCAGGCTCAGGGTTCTGCCTGAGCTGGGGGTGCACAGACCTCAACATCCAAGGTTCGGACCCAGACACCTGTGCTTGGATCCTCAGGAGACCCACGGAGAGAATTGCGGGCATCCAAAGGGGCCCCGGAAGTGGCGCCCCACCTTTGCTTCTCCCCTTAGCAGAGACAGAACCGCAAGTGTTTGGAGCGCCCCGCAGGTCCCCAGCAGGCTCACATGTATCTTCAGAGGGGCGTCCTGAGCCAAGGCATCTGTAACCGGGGCTCATCTGCGCTTCGGGTCGCGGGCCCAGGCCTCTCGGGCTCCCCTTCCCCATACCCTTCCAGACTGGAGAGAGAGCCACGCCCCCCTGCGGTCTAGTGGGGCAAACAGCGTCATTGTCTTTACATTATTTTATTTTATGTTATTTCTTTTTTTGAAACAAAGGCTTATTGTATAGTCCGGATCGCCTTTGAACTCACTGTGCAGCCCAGGCTGGTCTCAATCTTGAAGTGATCCTCCTGCCTCAGCTTCCCAAATGCTGGGATCACAGGCCTAGACCCCCACACTCAGCCTCTTTGCACAAAGTCGCATCAGTGTCCACCAGAGCTCAGGGTTCCAAAACACTTTGCAGGTCACTGCTGGAGGCCCATCCATGCCATTTGGGGTTTCAACCCCACTGGCTAGTCATGTCCCGGGACAGCCCCTGAAGCTTGTTCAGGGAGAGAATTTTCCGATGCTAGGCAAACAGAAACACCAAAGCTGATACAGGGGAATGGAACTCCCAGCCTGCTGGGTGTCCAGTCTGAGCTCATGTTCTCTCAAAGTGAAGAATGAATTTTAGGAGCAACTGAGGTCAAGAGCAGACTATATTTATTGAGAGAAAGAAAGCTTCTGTCTGGGAGAGAGACAAGGGGTCCCGAGTGGGTTGCCAAAGATTCTGTCTTTACTAGGGACTGTTACAGAGCAAACCTCAAGGTGAGATGGGTCCAACGTGGGGGTAAATGGGAACGCGCAAGGTGGACATGAGGAGGGACAGAACCATGGTCATCCAGTAAGATTAATTGTTCAGGTAAAATTGACCAAATCAGGGACAAATGGGGAAGGGAATCACGTAGCAAGGCGTGACTCTTCCTGTAGGGGGTTGGGATGGCGACTCCTGGCTTCCTTTTTAGAATCTTTTTAGAATCAGTCCCTGAGGCTTATATTTAGAATGTTGCATTTTAGAATCAGTCCCTGAGGCTTATATTTAGAATGTTGCATTTGTTTTGCCTTTTGTCTTGAGATCTGGCCTACAGCAGGGGTGTCTGTCTCCTCCAAGGCTGCAAGGTCTCTGAACTGCACTGGCTCCTTCCAGGGCTCAGCCCTGTCTGCCTAGAATATTTCTGACTGACTCAGCTGCTTGTAACAAAACGACACCCAGGACTTGCAGGCAACGTGCTGATCCCGATCACTCCCAGGATCGCTGGTGGTCTAGGGCTTATATGGGATAAGCAAGCAGGAAGTGCAGAGGCAGTGTGGAGCGTCCATTGGGGATTGGTTTATACAATGTGCATCACGGTGAGCAGCCATTTTTAACAGACAGGAGCAACGGGAACTGGAGCAGGAACTGTTACCTGGGCCCTGAGAAACTGCTTCTATACTGGCTGGGAAAGGGAGCGTTGTCTGTTGCACTGGAGGGACAGGTGCCAGCCACAGTGACTTGTGGTCCACAGCCTCCTTCCTGGATGCAGGTTTTCGGGCAGCCTGGCTGCTCCGTGCTGTTCGTTCGTCCTGGTAAACTTAGTAGGCTCTTTCAGAAGTTCAAAAGCTACCGGTGGCAAAAGAGAGAGATTCCTTTATCAGCTTCTGGAAAAAGCATTTCCTGCCAGGACCCTGGCCTGCCTCCCACACATCCTGCTGCTGACTTGGCCTTTCACGGGCTTATTTATTTAGTCCACTTAGAAAAATTGTGCCTTTGGAGATAAAAAGTGGGCTGAACAAAGGAAGTAACGGTGAAATGCAAAAAACCAAAAGGTCCCGAACAGGCATGTGTTAAAAATCGATAAGAAGCCTGTCTGACAGGGTTTTGTTTTCCTTGTAGTGGACTGAATGATGTGCCCCTCCCAGGGCGAGGGCGCAGGGAAAAGTGTTTTTAGAGCGCGTCCCTCCACACACTTTTGGAGACAGGACCTCACCAGGCAGGTCAGGCTGGCCTTGAACTGGTGGAGGTCTCCCGCATCAACCTCTTGAGTGCTGCAGGACTCAGCAACAGGCATTTTAGAAAAGCCGGCAAGTGTTTCGAAATTTTCAGTTTTTTCCTTGAAATAAAATGGATTTGAAAAAAAATAATGTTATATATAAAAAAATAAAAAGCTGTCAAAAGTGAACTCCTGGGACCCTTAGTACGCTCCACTTTTTTTGTTTGTTTGTTTTTGGTACCAGGGATGGAACTCATGACTGCACTTGCCAGCCAGGCACTTACACCGCTGAGCTAAATAAATCCCCAATCCTATAAGCTCTCTTTCTACTTCAGATTCTTTGCAGTCCTGAGGGGTTGAACCCAAAGTCTTGGGCCCCCTGCTTTTATCAGCCCATGTTTCTGCTATGTACTGTTTATATTCCCTGCGTGGGTTGGTGCGTATACATAACACCTTTCATTCTTCTTTAGCACTCCCTCCCTTCCTCCATCTCTGGGTGCCCTTCCCCTTTGAGAAGGATCTGTCTCCCTGCTTCTTATTCTCTTTTATTTTGCTCTTTATTTATAATTTGGCTTTCTCATAATTTTTTTATTTTTTGAGACAAGGCCTCACTAAATTGCTAAATTGTCCAGGCTGGGCTCAGATTTTTGAGCTTCCTGCCTCAGCCTCCCAGAGGGCTGGAATCACAGCCATGTACTGCCAAACTTAGCTTGCATCCCTCCCCCCACTGGCTATTCTCTATATCTTTTCTCTATTTTTCCTTCTCAGTTGTTCTTTTTATTTTTTCTTTATGTATGTATTACAACCTTTTCCCCAGTTGATTTGCAATTTTGGGGGCCAACTTTAACATCTGTGTGTATTACATACTTAGATTTCTTGGACTTTTTTTTCTTTCTGCTTAGAAAGACCTTCATCACTTCCAGCTTATAAAAATGCGCTCTCTTTTTCTTCCAGGTTTTACGGTCTCTGTTAAAGACTGAGTCGCTGATGGACAAGGGACTCTCGTGGTGTTAGGAATGGGGCAGAGGCCGAATCTCTTTCCAAAGGGTCAGCCAGCTGTTTTCACACCCTCGCTTGAGCAATTTATTCTGCCAATTCACTCAAAATGCGCTGCTGTTATTCATGGATGGGTGAGGCTGTTTTTGTATTTTCTTTTGCTCTGGGCGCTGCCTGCAGCCTCGCCTGTTACTAGGAAGCCTTTCTTCCAGCAGTGGCAGGGAATCCACCTGATAAGGGGTGATGCACAAATACGGTGACTGTTTAAATTACACTAAAAGACACATTATTACCATCATCCTCCTCAGGAACTCCCCCCCCCACACACACACTTTAGACTCACTTATCCCATGGTTCTTAGTGCTTTCTGAAGCAGCTCTGGAATCCTCTTCCTGAGTGTCTTGAGGCATGGTCAAAAATACAGTGAATGCTGCCGCCGAGTCATGAAAATATGACCGCGAGGCACCCTCATCCACCGTATTCACCGGACCTGGCAGCCTATGACTTCCGGCTCCGCCCCAGAGTCCAAATAACCCTGAAGGGGAAACGTTTTGAATCGATTCTGGACACTGAGGCAGCCACGACCGCAGAACTAAAGACGCTCAGGGAAGAGGACTCCGGAGCTGCTGCAGAGAGTGGCCAGGGTGATGGGACGGGTGCGTTCCAAGCGAGGGCAAGGACTGTGGAGGGGTGTCAGGGCCATGTGTCTTCACTGTAATACATTTTTAAAAATCGGAACGCATGTGAACCACACCGTACTTTGGGATCACATCTTTGGTTGAAGCCCCCGGGAGGACGCTGGCCCCAGGAAATAAGATGGGGGGCAGTGGGTGGCGTCCCTGGAGTCCCTGAGCCTTTGTGCCTCCGTCCTTCCCCTGTGCTCTCCTCCCTCTAGGCCAGCTGGCCCGGCCTCGCCTCCCAGGCTCAGGTTTCACTGCCCCTCTGGCTGCCACTGGAGCCCCACAGTTCATCACCTGTGTGGAGCAGGATGCCGGGGAGGTTGGGGGGGCTGCTGGTGGCTCTTGTGATGACATTTTTCTCCTTCGAACTGTTAAAAGTTATTTGATTTTTTTTTTTTGAGACAGGTTCTCACTATGCAGTTCAGGCTGCCTTTGAACTCATTTTGTACCCAGGCTGGCCTCAAACTCACAGAGATCCTCCTGCCTCAGCTTCCTGAGTGCTGGGATTACAGGCATGTGCAACAACAGCCGGCAAAATTTTTTATTTTTAAAAATTAGCCCATGTTTGCAGCAGTAGTTCTTACCTTCACCTTGGAGTACAGGCTAGGTACATAACACATCTCAGTTCTGTCCACCCTCCTTCCCCTTCCCTCCCTCGCTCTCTCCATCTCTTGTTCCCATCCCTTTTACAAAAAAATCTGTCTCCCTGTTTCTGAGGAGCTCTTATTTTGCTTTTTAAAAATTTTTTCTGGTGCCAGGAATTGAACTCATGACCTTGTTCATACCAGGCAGGCATTGTGCTAAATTCTGAGCTAAATTTCCAGTCCTGCTCTTTATTTAGATTTTGTGTTTGTCATTTTAAAAAATGATCAGGCTCGTTTGCGGTTTTTATTCTTTGCCTTTCAAACAGAAATGAATCTTGAATTTATCATCAATTTTTCCAGCTTTCCTCCTCTCTTCTTTCAGTTTTGTATTAATTTTTCTAAGTTGTTCCCCCTGGAGTGGTTGATTAGTTTTTGCATTCCATACAGTGCTTAAGGATATGATTATTACTGTGCCCTCCCTGTGGGATTTTGATATATAATACCCTCATTATTGTAATTTCCTAGATAGGCTGCAGTTGTAGTTTGATTTCCTCTTTAATACAAGGAAAAATAAAATTTTTAAAATATTTCCAATAGGTTGAATATTAATTTTTTTGCTTCCACTTTATTAATTTTAGTTTTATTACTGGTTGAGAATGTAGTTTATATTTCATTTCTTAGAATTTATTGAGGTTTTCTTTGTGATCTAATATGGCATACAATTGTGCAAGTTTTCTATTTCTTTTAAAAAGACAGTGTACTCTTTCCTCTCTCTTTGCAGAATGCAGAACTACATATACATGCATAAGGTCAGCCTTGTCCATCGCGTTACTCAGACCATCTACGTCTGTTTTTATTTTCTTACTTGATGATAAGGTGCGAAAGGAGTTAAAACATCTATTGGTGTGTTTCTCTCATTTTTCCCTTGTTTCATTGTAATCATACAGTTTATCATGGTATGTGACCCTTTTGTATCACTTTGTGAGTTTTCCTTGAATTCTGCTTTGACAGGAATAATATATACTTCTATTTTAAAAAAAACTTAGAGACCATCATTTTACCTATAATTTTGCTCAGAATTTGACATTTGGGTTTTCTGAGTCACGTTTGTTTACCATATAAGCACATATGTACATTTTTGCCTTTTTGATCCAATCTGAGAATTTTTACCTTTTATTAATTTTATGATTGTATTGTACTTCTGGGTATCTTCCCCCCAAAATTAAAAACATCATACCACAGTGATATATACGCAAACACGTTTATAGCAGCACAATTTGTAATAGCCAGATCTTGGAGACAACCTAGATTGTACTGTGAATACCTCTATCCAGAGGGTGAGGTCTGTGTGGGTATGTGCGCATGTGTCTATTTTGCCTTTTTTTCTTCTTTTTTCCTTGTTTGGGTTTTTGAGATAGGGTCTCACTATGTCGTTCAGGCTGGCCTTGAACCCACGGCCTCAGAAGGTGACAAGGACAATGGGATAAGCGTGCTCAGAGTGAGGGGAGGACTTGGAGGGCGCCGAGTGGCAATGTGGCTTTTACTGTAATAAACTGTCCTGATGTCGTTGTCCAGGTGGTTTTTGACCACTGCGCTGATCTGTGCTGTGTATCAGAGGAAGTGTGTGTCTAAGGGGCTCTGGTGGGGGCTCCCAGTCACCGATGACTTGTTGAGCAACTGTGATGTGCCAGACCATGGGGACAAAAAAAGGAACCGGGATAGCAAAGCTCACAGGGGGCAGGCAGAAAAACAAAACATGGAGGGGGCTGGGGATTTAGCTCAGCGGCATAAGCACCTGCCTGGCAAGTGTGAGGACGTGAGTTCGATACCCGGTACCACACACAAAAAAAAAACACAACATGGAGTGAATCCGAAAGAAGCGATAACACAGCCTAATATTACCTCAGGGCCCACCTTGATCAATGGTCACAGGACAAGCACCCTCGGAGGTGCTTCCCAGGTGAGAGGCAGCGTCTCAGCACCCAGAGCCCCGCCTCCTGCACCCCCCACGACCAGACCGTTGCCCCAGTTTTCAGTTGTAGTGGTTTCACCTCTGTGTTAACAATGGTACCTCATCCTGGTGTGTTGGTTGTTTTGTTTTGTTTTGTTTTGTTTTGTGACAAAGTCTCACTATGTAGCCCAGGCTGACCTCAAATTCATGGGGATCCTCCTGCCTCAGCCTCCCGAGTGCTGAGATTACAGGCTACACCACCATGCCTGGCCTCATCTTGGTTTAAGTCAGAGCCAGCTTTCGTTTTTGACAAAATAAAAGTGTGTGATGTCCTTATGACTGGCTTTTATGGAGTAGTTCGTCCTCCTTACAAAGGTGGGTGCTGAGTTTCATAATGGAAGTGCCTGTGGGGTTCAGATGGGGACGGATTAACCACGGCTGCTTAGAGAAGTCTGGGTGTAAGCACTGTGTGGGTGCCTGGCAGGAGAGGGCTGGGAGTTGGATCTGAGTGAGGATCAAGAGGTCCCAAGTGTAGAACTAGGTCTCCCCACTCTCACCCCCTCGGTCTCCAACTCATGTTCTCCAAGGCCCAGATAGGCATTACTTCTGCAGCCACCTGTCCCAGCCAGCAGCCCAGCACGCTTGCCTTTCATCTAGGCTGTTAGATCCTCCCGTCTTGCTGTTGATGGTGCCAGGTGGGAATCCCAGGTAAGTGCTTTATTTTGCCTAGGATGACTGGAAAAAAAAAATCCCAGACCTCCCTAGCGCTGGAGGCAGCTGATTCTCCGGCCAGGGGCCCTGGTGGCTGCCTGGGCAGGGCGGGGAGCCCAGGCTGGTCAATCATTCACCAGCGGAATGGAGAAGGTGGCAAGCTTCTAAACGGAGAGCCCCAGAGGAGAAAGGAATTCACCTCGTGTGCTGGGCTCGCCTGGGGTGAAGCTGGCTGAGCTAGAGGTGACAGGAGGAAGAGGCAGGTGACCAGCCCCAGGGTCAGGCCCTCCCTGACTTATGGGGAGACCCCCACTGGCTTCTCCCAGCTGGCAATGGGGTGTCTGCAATGCCTTCCCCCTACACACACCTGCAGAAGCCCACAGGGAGGATTTTAATGTACGTTTGTTTACGTGAATGTAGTTTCTGTGTTTTCCCCTGGATAGTTGCTCAGTAGTTGGCTTAGTGCTTTTTGATTCAGAAACGGTTTAAAATACTCAGGACCTCATATTGCTCTTTCTCCCTCCCTTTGTCTTTCTCTCTCTCTCTTGCATATGTGTCTGTGTTTCTTTTAGGCAAGAAAGGGGTGAGGATTTTATAGGAGGTCGCCAGCTTTAAAAAGTCCTCAAGCCAGGCATGGTGGTGCACACCTGTAATTCTAGCACTCTGGAGGCTGAGATAGGAGAATCATCATGAGGTTGAGGCCAGCCTGGACTACATAGAGCTTTCAGGGCCAACCTGAACTATAAAGCAAGACTCTGACTCAAAAAAAAAAAGTCCTTGAAGTCTCAGTTAAATCTATTCAGCTCACCTCTTGCCTCCCCTCACCCCTGGTTGTCCACTTTCTCTCCACCCTTTCCCTGCAGTGACCCCGCAGAACATCGCTAGCTCTGATTTTGTCTCCATGGGTGCTTCCTGCAGGGGGTGTGTGCGCGTGGCTTGCCTTGGCCCTGGCCTAACTCAGCAGGGCTGGTCCCGGGGACTCTGCTCGCTTCCTCCAGTCTGTGGGACATGCTGGTGACTGACAGCAGTGACCCAGTCACTGAAAGTAGGCTCCTCCAGGCCATTTCAGAGTTCTTTAACATCAAAAGGCCAAACTCTTGAAAGCCGTTCATTCCCAGATTGCAGCTGCTGTGAGCACAGGCAGTGGCTTCCTGGAGACCCCTGGGAAAAGGTTATTTTTTTCTCTAAGGTTCCACAAAGTGAACGAATCCAGTGCCTGTCCACAGGGCCCCTGGAGGTGTTTTTTGGGAGCTTCTGGGCAGTAAAGACTTCAGGGCCTGGCGATCAGTGGGTAACCAAGGGGACCCCACTGGAAAGGTGTGTCGGTACCCTACCCCTTCCAAGTCAAGGGTCCCCAAAAATGCTGAGGCCCAAGAGCTCCTGAAACAGGAGGGAAGCAAACCACAGCTGACCTGAGATCTGTCTGGACCAGAGTCAAATTTGACTTGATTTAGAGAAACAAAGAAACATCATTTCTTACTCCCGCAGGGGCAGATTGTAATACATACTTCTCATGGCAGCTTTCTGGAAAACATTTGAGCCTGACTCATGTTTCCTTTTTCATTCTGAAATTTGGGGTCATGCCTCCAAAAGGAGACCTTACTGTTGTCCAAATAAATTTGGGCAAGGCCTCCTAGGGGGAGAAGAACTAGGCAGAAGCAGACATTTACTTGATGGCAAAGAGGTACTCAGGGGACTCAAGGGACTTTGTCTTGAGAGTGAATGACAGCAAGGAAGCAGGAGGAAAACTGGGAACTGCAGTCTTGTGAGAGGTTTTTTTTTTTGTTTTTGGGGGTTTTTTTTTGGTTTTTTGTACCGGGGATCAAACTCACGACCTCACGCTTGCCAGGCAGGCACTTAAGAAACTGAGCTAAATCCCCAGCCTGGGAACTGCAGTCTTTTCTGCTGCTGCCTAAGGGAGGGACTCAAACTCATGTTTGGAGCAACTTCCTGTAGCCAGCCAACTGTAAAACAGAACCATGACATCACTTCCTGTGCATCACTTCCTGTTTCCCAAGGGCAATTACACTGGGACCACTAGGCCTGTCGTCATCTTTCATCCAGTCCAGGGCGTATCCTGCATGGAGTGATGGTTCAGAAAGCACCAATGCGGATGTGAGACAGTTCACTTCATTATGTGGATTTATTCTGGACATAAATATTAGACTGCTGGTCAACTCCCTGTTGGAGTTAATATATGTGAGCCCTGCTGACTGGTCTGATTTCAAATCCTGGGTCTTCTACTTAATTGCTTTGTGATTCTGGGCAACTGAATTTATGTATTTATTTATTTTTTGTACCAGGGATCAAACTTACAACGTCATGCTTGCCAGGCAGGCACTTGTGCCACTGAGCTAAATCCCTAGCCCTGGGCAACTGAATTTAATCTGTGTGCTTGCTAACATGCAAGAATTTCTGGGTTCAATCCCCATTACTGAAAAAAATGCACTATTCTTTCATCAAATTCTCACTTATCTTAGTGATCAAACCAGCAAATGAAATGTATTTCTGGCACGTAGTGTATGGCCAATAAATTGTCACCATATTGTTAGCCTTCCTCCTGAGCAGAAGAGATAGATGTCTTTTATTTTACTAGTGATAGAATTCAGAGAAAGGATTCAAGGAAAGTTATTTTTCTTTTTTCTTTCCTATTTTATTAATTAGAATGTCTTCACGAAACTCATCCTGGTTTGTGACTGTCAGGTAAGGACTAAGAGAAAATCATTCTGTTTGTAGAAGATTTTCCCTTGTATTGATTGAGATTTATTCATTTTTAAAATCATGAATAAATGCAAGAAGATTAAAATTGCTTGTTTCGTCATAAGCAAATGATGACTTCTCTGATTTCAATGCCAGCCACAGTGGCCTCTCTGGGATCAGATTAAGACCACTGCGTGTGTCACCCACTCTTCCTACAGGTGTCACCTGCCATGTGGGACCTAGAAGTCACACGAAATGGTGAAGAAATACCTAAGCATGCCTGCCCCTTCTGCTTGTGCTGCTGTGTTGCTAGCATCCTGGAGAATTTCTGGGACAGTGTAGTTTATATGGCATGAATGGCGGGGCCCACGGGAAGTGGAAGGGGCGGCTCGGCCTGTGTACACTCCTGGTTTCTTGTCCCCACGTAGAGGACTGATGATCTGGGGGACCCCTACCCCTGAGTACGGAGGAGGCCTCAGTTGCTGCTTCCAGGCTCCGGCTGCAGTGTGTGGGCCTCTCCTTCCGGTATTGTTCTCAGGCCTCCGGGACCTCGTTTGGGAACCTCCCTGTCCTGCACACTGCTGTGGCCACACTCAGGCCCAGGGCTCTGCAGCAGGGCATTTCACTGCACACGCAGAGCTCTGAGGGAGCAGAGGCCAAGCAGGCGGCCACTGGAGAGGCCACGGGAGCAGGTCCAAGGCCCTGGGCTCTGTGTGTGTGTGTGTGTGTGTGTGTGTGGCCATTTACAGTGGCCCAATGACTCATGTCATGCCTGGAAAGGACATCGGTGATCTCAAAGCTGTCAGACCCTCCCAGGCCTCCCAGCAGCTGCTCCCAGCTACAAGAGAACTGTCTCACTGCTCTCATGAACCGGGGAATGGCCACCCTGGGAAAAGAAGCCACTGAAGTCCTGCTGGCCCTTGGGGACAAGCAGGTCTCCTTACTGGGCTCTTTGCCAATGCCTAGAACACTGAGCTACCAGGTATGCGGTACTTGGTTTATCCTTGTCACTCGTGCTTTCTTAACAGTGGGGCTCTAGTTCTCACAGTGGCAGACAACGTCCTTATTTTGTGACTTATGTCACTCGTCTTTTTTCCAAGGAAAGCCCCTGCCTCCTGCCATGCCTCTGAGTATAGCAGGGGTGGCCGTCTGTGGGGAAGCTCCAGCACCCACAGACGGAGGATGAGTGTCAGCCTGGCTGATTTTCCCATCATGCACCCTGCCCGGATGTGGCTCGGCAGCCTCTGGTCAGCATGGCTGCAGGGCCTCCAGGCTGGGCCTGTGATTCCCAGTGCAGAAGAGTCCAGAAACAGAAACTATTGCTGCCCTTCGCATAAACAACCACGTCCAAAATATTTATTCCTGTGTCACAAACAAACCCCACTGACCAAAATTCTGAGTTTTACCTTTTATGACACTCTTATTAAATCACCCACATCAGCTGGCATGTAGCTCAGCAGCACAGCACCTGCCTGGCAAGTGCAAGGTCCTGAGTTCGAGTCCTGGTACCAAAAAAACAAAACAAAACAAAAAACACCAAAAAAATCACCCACATAAATACATATAATAAATACAAAAACAGCAAAGATTTTTTTTTTAAGTCTTTGGTATACAAAGCTTCAGCGCCTTCTTAATTCCCCATGACTCGCCCATCCTTCCCTATGTGGCAAGCCCATGTGGTCCTGGCATTCACGTTATTTCCTCGGGTACAAAAACAGCCCAGAAGTAAACTTGATGCTGGAACCCCCGGTCAGTCAGCAGCCATGCAGGGACCCAGCGGGAGAGCTGGCGGGGAGACTCACACGTAGTCGTTCAGCCTGTACCCACTGTGGGAAGCCGAGGTCACCGAGGGGGCCCGGTTGTCCTTGTAGGCGGCAGGCGGCCGGTACGCAGGCGCAGTGGGCCCGGTGGTGGTGGCCGCCCTGGGCTGGGCCTGATAGGGTCCGTAGGGGGCTTCGTCCTGGCAGGACAGGCACAGGAGCGTACCCCCAATGAGCGACAGGGACGAGGAGATGAAGCCGAGGTACAGGGCCTGGCCGATCTCGAACTTCATGCCGCTGGGCAGCAGCGGGTTGTAGAAGTTCTGCACCACGTCGTTGGTGACCCAGGAGACGGCCACCATGCAGAGGAGCCCGGCCAGCAGGAAGAGTGCGCCCCCGAGCACGGCGAAGGTGGTCTTGGCCGGCGTGCCCTTGGCACAGCGCGTGCACTTCATGCCCACCACGGCAGAGGCGCAGGCCAGGCCGGACAGCAGGCAGGAGATGACCATGAGCGCGCGGGCCGCCTGCAGGTCGCGGGGCAGCGCCAGCAGCGAGCGGTAGACCTGGCACTGGTAGATACCCGTGCTGTGCCACACGCATTCCATCCAGAGGCCCTTCAGGTAGGACACGGCCGTGAGGATGTTGGTGCCCACGTGCGCCGTCCTGCGCCAGTGTGGCAGCAGCGTCGTGATCAGGGTGCCCACCATGCCCAGGAAGCTGAGCACGAAGCCCAGCAGCTGGACGGCCGTGCTGGCCATGGCCACCGGCTCCCGCCTAGCCTGGCCAGCGCCGGGCAGCGCGCTGCCACCTGGGGATCACGCTGCTCCTCGGGCACCGGCTGGAGTCCTAATAAAACCGAGGGAGGCCGCGGAGGGAGAGAAGGGGAGACGGGTTAAATATTATCTCGGTGCTTTTATTTCTGTCCCTGAAACTGAAGTTTCCTTAGGGGGTTGGTGACAGTGTTAACACAGTCTGCAAAATCATTTCTTGGAGCTCATTGGGAAGAAGAATTCACTGCTGTTCTTGGATCGGGGTGGGAGGGGGATGTGGGGGGGCTGGGAAGAGCTCCCCCAGACCCCAGTTTCTGATCCTCACTCAGTCCCTGCCCTTGGGAAGTTCTACCTTATAACTCCCCTGGAGTGTTTCTGCTGCAACTCCACTTGGTCAGAAGCTGCTGTTAGCTGAGGGGTGTTATTCACCCCAACTTGGGTGGACAGCGCGAGGGGGAGGGCTAGGTACGATTTAGAAAATGGCCTTGGGCTGCCATCCGATGAAGGAAGCCAGAAGCATTTGCAAAAGGGGTTCCTTTCCCACCCGGAGAGTGGGAAGCGTGTGGGTGGGACCACGCTGTACCTGGAGCTTGGTGAGAACCGCCACTGCATCATTCCCGCCTACTCCCCACACCCCCGAGGCTGCAGTGACTTCACCACCACCCCCTTTGCACCAAGGAAGCTGGGGTGTGCAGGTGCGAGGCCATGCACCCCACCTGGCGGCTTCCTTCCTCCTTTCAACATCGCCCTCCCACCTCATCTGCTTTCCTGGCTCCTCCCTGTGTCTGCGCTTCCCAGCTGCCATGAGGGGAACAGCTCAGGCCCTTCAGCCATGCTGTCCTGGTTTGGAGCCGGAGGCTATGGACTGAACTGCAAGCACCGTGAGCCAAGTAAACCTCTCCTCCCTTAAACTGCGGGTGCTGGGTATTGCATCAGCCATGAGAAAGTGACACAGACATGGGGGAACCCAGGGATAGAGTCTGGGGTGTTGAATCACTTCTCTGAAATGTCCCAGAATAGTGGCCTTGCTGCTCTGGCCAGCTGGGGTGACCACCTAGGTGTGCTGCTTGCCAGAGACTGATGGGTCACCCAGGGTGGGACTCTCCTGAGGACTGAAGCCATCCCACTCTCCCAGGGCTGCAGGCTTCTCCACAGGACCTCTGAGCTGCCTTCCCGCCCCACCCAGAAGCTGCCTGCAGCCTGCGGTTGGTCCTCGGGGCGCTGAAGGGTATCATTAAGGGCACCAATCCTGAAGAACACGGCAGGAAAGCAGAGCCTGCTTGACTCCGTTAAGTTAGGCAAGTGGAAGGCGCTCACTGAGAGTCTCGGTATTTATGGAGAGCAATGAAGTCCAATTTTAGAAGCCATTAGGCTGCTATTTTTAAACTTGCGCCCTAAGGATTTTTTGAATTAAGCAGGGAGTGTTAATGAGCCCCCACCTCCACACCCTCCTCTCCCTCCTCCCGGAGCTGCAGCTGCTACCGGCGTCAGGTAATAACCGCCTGCCTCCCATCGCCCTGGGCCACTCCATGGAAAAAGGACTGCTTGAAGGCATCTCCCTGGAAACCACATAAAACTCCTGGATGAGCCTGGACTCCTAGGAGGGGTGCGGGCGGAACTGGCCTGGCCAGGCTGCCTGCGGCTTCTCCTGGGGCCACTCGCTTGTGCATGTGGAAACTCTTGCTAGAGGGATGTGGGTCCAAAATGAGCAGGATTCCAAGCACAGGATGCACTGGCGGGAGGGCAGCTGGGCCCCCGGGGTAAAGGACTGAGTGCTGGGCCTGCATTGGGATTGGCAGCCTCCTGAAGCGCACTCCTGGGCGGGCGGTGGGCAGCGCCAGGGCAGGAGTCAGGGCAGCTTCCGGGGCCGGCGAGCCCTTCTTGGAGTGTCGCATTCACTGGGTGTCTGTGAGAAGGACAGGCGCGATGAGGGTGTCTGAGGGAAGCTGAGTGACTAAGGTTTCCCTGGCTTGTAATATGCAAATGTGCACTTTGATTTTTCTCAGGAGAAGTGTCCTGTGAGGCACTTTTTATACTCATCTGACTGAAGCCAGGTGTGGTGGCGCATGCCTGTAATGCCAACACTCAGGAGGCTGAGGCAGGAGGATTGCTGTGAGTTTGAGGCCACCTTGGACTACCAAATGAGTTCAAGGCCTGCTTGAATTATGTAGCAAGCCCTTGCCTCAAAAACAAAAACAAAAACAATAAAAGCCCTGAAACAACCATCTGACTAGGGTACCTCCCACCCCCTTTTTTCCAAACAGCAATTTAAAGGGAAGTCACTCTGGCAAAATCACTTGGACTTTAGTTCCTTAAAATGTCCTGGTGGCAGTAGTGAGAAAGGATTGATTTTGAAAAAGATCATTTGATTTTTGAGAGGATAAATGAGCACCAACAGGAGGCTCAGCCCTAAAACTCCAGGCTGGAAAGCCCCGTGAAAACCTGAGCCGGGCAGCTGAGAAAAGCCCCCCATCCACAATCCCCTACACCGGGTCTGGTTTTACGAGCACTGGCTCTGCGGGGTGAGAGCTTTTTTCCATATAGACTTTTATACTGTCTCCTTCCTCTGCAGTCTGTGAGCTACATTTTGTTTTAAAGGCAAGCACGGGGGAAATGCAGGACACGCGGCAGGCAGGGGCTTTTCTCATTTTGCTTGGCAGCCAGCCTGCCTAGACCCTGGCTGCGTGGATTCCGCAGCTCTGTCTCCATATTAAACATCATTTTTACAGGAGTGGCCACTGGAGACAGTGGGCCAGGACATGGGACAGGGTGCAGAGGTGCTGCTCGCCGATGGCCCAGTGTCCAAGGTCCTAGCACCTGAGGGTTCTGGTCGTTTTCTACCTGTGCCGTGAAGGTGGGCAGGACACGTGCAGGGCGGTGGCTCGGGAAGCAGGCCTGTGAGGAGTTCCTGCCCCCGGCCCCAGCGGGCCCTGCCATCTCGGCCAAGAGCGGGGCGATTTGGGTACCGTGGCTCCTTTCCGCTCTGGGCTGCCCGGTAGCTGGGGAGGACGGGGCTGGGGAACCAGGGGAGGAGCTGGCTTCCCACCCCTGGCCTCTAAATACTCCTGGCCTGATGGTGGGTCCATGGGTAGCAGTGGCTTTAAACTGATTTTCTCCCTGTAACTTTGCTGGAGAGAAGCAAAGAGCTGCGTGGAAATAGCCACTCTTGGCCCTTGAAAATGCGGAGTTGCTTGACTATGACATTCAACAATTTGAGAAAATGTCTGGTTCGAACAGCTGTAGCCCCCTCCCCACCCCAGTTACCCCTTTGTTAGTGTTCAGATATTTCACAGGGGCTTCATAAACTCAAGGGAGATCTCGCCTTACCCACACGAGATCAATGAACAAAACTACCCAGCGACACAAGGCAAAATATCGTTTACGCTGGGTCAGAAGAAGTAACTCTGTGAACCATTTCCCAGTGCCAAGCTGGGTCCTGGGCTTCCTAATGATGTACAAAGCGAATGGACCTTTTCTAGAGGATGATGTATAGTCTGAAGATTCCATTTCAGCATATCTTCTTACACAAATATAGGGGAATAAGGAGAAAGTGGTCAAGTCATACATTCGAAAAACTATTTTAAATCATATTCACTTAAAATGGACTGTTGTGTGGGATTTTTGGCTCTAAAGATGAAGTTTCCTTCGTGGCTATTCCAAACTTTTGGTAACTTTCCTTGGGCTCCTTTTCAGACTGGCAGGCATCTGTATTTTAAATTTATGAGCCCTTTCTATGCAGTCCACAGAGTATTTTTCACACAGCTTTTCCTGAGAGGCAGAGTTGGGACAATCACATAACTAGGATTCACTAGATTGTGAGTTAATACAGGATATTGTTATTTGGGAACCACCATGAAATACTTTCCCTGAAACCCTAGAGAAACGACAAACTCTTAGACTGATTCCACCCGTCTCTTCTTTGAGATGAATAAAGAAAGATCTATTTTTCATACCGTGGACTGGTGTTGGGAAAAGGGTGTGTTAATACACATGAAGTCTCCTCATGGTTAAAGACCTGTAAAAGGACATTTCCAACCCAGTAAGATGGAAGGGGAGTGATTTACCTAAAACTACCGAGTTAAGTCACCATTACCACAGACATTCTAAGCCCTTTCCCTGGAGGCATTATCTCTGATTTCAAGTCACCAAGTTTTCATTAGAATTCTTTAAAAATGCAGTGGACCAGCATTTTAAAATGAAACGACTGAATTTCATTTTCTAAAACACACTGGTGTACTTTCATAGCTGTTTGCTCTGAAAGACGGTCATGTTGATTTGTTATGCTGTTTTTCATTTTTTGGTGCTCAGATGACTTAAAACCCACGGTGAAAGAAGGAAAAAAAAAAACTAGAGATTTAAAAACAAAACAAAAAACCCTTCACAGGTGGACATAAAGCTATTTTCTAGAAGTCCTAAATAATTCACAGTTAAAGTGCTTTGCAGGAAAGCTCTATGTAAAGGGTGCTATGGGTTGAATGTATCCTCCTAAAGAGAAATACTGAAGTCCCGACCCCTGCTGCCTCAGGATGGGACTTGTTTTGGAAACAGGGTCGTTGCCGATGTGGTAGTTATGATGAGGAGGTCATGCTGGAGTAGGTGGACCCTCAAACTAATAAAACTGGTGCGTTTACAAGAAGATGGCGCATAAAGACAGAGAAAGAGGGAGGTCGCCATGTGAGGGCAGAGGCGGAGAGCACAGCGATGCATCTATAAACCAAGAAACACCAACAGGGCTGGCAACTGTCAGGAGCTTGGGAGAGCCCTGGACAGATTCTCCTGCACAGCCCTCAGGAGCCAAACCCGCTGACACCTTGATTTTAGATTTCTAGTCACCAGAGTCCTAAGAGAATAAATCTGCACTGTTAAACCAGATTGTGGTCCTTTGTAATGGCAGCCTTAGCAAATTCCTTCAGCAGGCTAGCTGCAAGGCATCATGGGAAGATACAGAAAAGCCGCTCAAGTCTGAATATAGCAAGTGAGTCTCCTAGAATAGCCATAGAGCACGATCTGGCAGCTTCCCATCTGTCCCTGAAAAAAGCTAAACACAACAAAAACCAAAACAAAACAAAGCAAAACAAAGCAGGGATTATCTCATGCCCAAGGAGAAGACTCTGGAAGACCTTCCGTCAACGTTCAAGAGTAAATATCACTTCCATTAAGTGGCCCACACTGCAATCAAGTGACTCAGCTTCTCCGATTACGGTTTCAGGTGTCTGAATTCACTTAACCTACAAAGGATTCGGGGGGCTTAGTTGTCCAGTTTGTGCAGTTGGCTGGGCTTCGCTTGGATTGGTAGCTGACCTTTTCAGCTAGATGTCTGGTTTTCTTAAGTCAACATGTGTTGGTTTCATAGACTATAAAAACCCAAACTTGGGATGCAGGCCAGGTTTGGATAAGGTGACTCAGAAATCTGCCCAAGCTTTACTTTGGAAATCCAACAGAACTCAGCAGGGCCTCCCGTTAGTTAGGACTCATGTCAAAATGGAGAAAAAAAATAGCACTAGGACATTGTCACAGCTGAGCTGGAATCCTCCGTGAATAACACAGTCATTCTGTGAAATTTGTGAGCTTCTGAAAAGTATTTATTTGAGCACTGATCTGGAATATACTGCCATAGTTCAAATATTGCGTCAAATGAAACATAAGGCTAAGATTTACTAACGCTAAATAAAGTACTATCTAAAATGATGGTTGCACCCCATTCTCTATAAATGCAGATTCTAAGCCCAGGTGGCTCAAGCACTGTTAGTTATTAATAAGAGTAAAATCGATCTTAGCTAAATTTACTGAGTGCTCGTGATACGCCGAAGAAGTGTGGAATGCCTCTGCTGGTATTTATTTCATTGTCAAATCTATAATGAGCATGTTGTCTGCATTTAGGACAGAAAAATAGAGACTGAGAGAGGTTAAGTAACTTGTCCAAGTGCACCTGCGATTGATTTAGAGACCAAACAGGAGAACACTGTGACCACCCCAGGGAGACGCTGGAAGACTAGGCCCCGTAGGGTCGAAGGGACAAAGTTGGGTGCGGAGGAAAGTGTGGGTTCCAGATCCATCTGGAAGGGTTAGCTGTGGGCTGGGACAGGTGCCTACATTCACTGTCATGGCTGAAGAATGAAATTGCCGTTTCTTGGGATGGTGAAGAGACTGGGAGATGGAAAGACCTGGGTCTGTGGCTGCAGTGCTTAATTTCATGTGTGGATTTACTGGGCTATGAGGCACCCAGATATTTGGTCAAGCATTGCTCGGCGTGTCTTTGTGTTGGTGTCTGAAATAAAGTTAGCTGTTAGCAGACTTGGAGTAAAGCACATGGCCCTTGGTAACAGGGCTCTCAGCCAGTCAGCTGAAGGCCTGCATGGGACAAAGACTGGTGTCTTAGCTTGGGGAGCCGTAATGAAGTATGCCAGATAGGGTGGCTCGATGACATAAATTGATTTTGTCACAGTTATGGGGTCTGGAAAGTCCAAGGTAAAGGCCCCTAGTGAGGGCTGTCACTGTGCTCAATGACCTCTTCTTTGTAGACACAGAAAGAGAGAGAGAGAGAGAGAGAGAGAGAGAGAGAGAGAGAGAGAGAGAGACACGGAGAGAGATCTTTCTTCTTATAAGGTCACTAATCCCATCACAGGGCCCACCCTCCTGAGCTAGTCCAACCCTAATTACCTCCCAAAGATTACTGCTCCAAACACTGTCATATTGGGGGTCGAGGAGGGTTTTACCAGGCATTTTTTGGGGGGTGACATACAAAATTTCTTGAATGTTGCAAGTTCTTCCTGCTCTGTTCTCCTGGCCGTAGCAGCCCAGAACTGTAAGACGCTCTCCTGCTGGGGGGAGCGGGGGGGGGGGCCCTGCTGGTCCACCCTGGAAGTTTCGGACGTGCTCTTCTCTGTAATCACACGAGCCAATGCCTTAAGACAAAGCTCTTCCTCTCTCTGCGTAGACATCACATTGGTTCTGGAAAGCCCTAAGCAATACCGGGGAGAGGGCAGGAGAGAGGCCTTTTGCCTTGGCTGTGTTGAGTCTGAGATGCCTGTGTCTGCAGAGGTGGGGGGGGGAACCATGCTTAGGTGCTTATGCACAGAGTTCGGGGAGGCGACAGAACCGCAGAAGTCCATGTGGGACTCATCGGCAAGTGCGGGGATGGAAGGCTGTGAGGTTGGGTGAAGCCGCAAGAGAGCCAGTGTGGCCTGGGAGGAGCAGGCGCCTGAGGGCGGATTCCAAGAACCAGCAGCACTGCAGATGACGGGGAGGAGGAGGTCTGAGACAGGGGTGTCACCCAGGGCAGGGTGGGTACAGTTTGGCCGGAGTGACAGAGGGGGTCCCGGAGGGACTAGGGACCGAGGAGCAGGGGAGAAAGAGCGCAGAGAATTCCCCCAAGGTCTCGGAGTCAAGATGGGAGCTGGGTGGGCCTGGGGGGCGGGTTGAGGGAGGGAGGGGAAGATAAGGCTGTGGGGAGAGGAGGTGGGGACCCCCATGAATTGCTTGGGGATTTTGCCACCCTGTTGTTGGACCCCTGTGCCAGGGGAAGAGAAACAGGGCTAAAAGAGACGGCCCAGAGGTGGGCGCACAGGTCTGTTAGAGAAAACCCTGACGCTAACTTGGCGTAAGCCTTTGTAGGTCTCTTATCTCCAGAACAGAATAACACCTTGTCTCAGCCTGGTGTAGCGCCGTACACTTGCAGTTCTAGCATCCTGAGAGGCAGGGAGACAGCAAGTTCAAGCCCAGCCTAGCAACTTAACGCCTTAGAGACCCTGTCTCAAACAGAAGAGCATTGGAGATGTAGCACCAAGTGAAGGCCACGGCTCAACCCCAACCACTGTGAAACAAAACAAATCTGAAACACGTTGTTGCCAAAATTTAGTGGTTGGTGTTTTTTTCCACCAACAATGTCTCTTTCCTTGACCTGGACACCCTGCTCTTCTCTGCAAAGCAAGAGAATAATGAAGAAGCCTAGCTGCCCACTTGGGGGTCGAGGCTGACACCCAGAGTGGGGACTTACAGTGGGCCTGGGTCCAGGGGGCACCCATAGTGGGGAACGTGTGTGTGACCCCAGATGACTGGACAGATGTGAGGCGTGGGGGCTGGGTCCCTTGTTCTTTGTTCTCTCCTCTTTGCAGAGCCTGGTGCCCACAGGAAGAAGGAAAGGACCCTGTGACCCTTCATCTTCCTGGGCCCAACCCCTCCTGGGCCTTTGTTCATCTTGGCCAAAAAGTCATCCCAAGGGCATCTGTATTTTCATGGCTGATCCTAAAAACAAAACTCTTCCTGGCTCTGGCCCCCCAAATGACATTCACTTGGGTAGGAACAGGACAGCTCGGCCACGAAGGATGGAATCTGAGTTCTTCGTAGGGAAACGGATACAGCTTGAGACCATGATGCGAAGAGAAATAAATCAGACAAAGAAGCTGAAGTATTGCGTGTTTCTCTTACATAAGGAACTAAAAGCATGAATAAGTTAAAGAGCAAAATAAAAGACAGATGATGGGAAACAGGGAGAGGGGCTTTGGGGTGATGGGGAGGGATCCGAGGATGGGCCGAGATGGGAGGGAGGGGGAGTAGAAAGGAGAAGGATTAAGATACGTTATGTACACAAAGTATCGCAGAGATCCAGTGAGCAAAGCAGTGTGGGGAGGTCCCTGGGGAGGGGAGCCGGTGATGCTGCGGTGCGTGCAGTGTAGGTGCCCTGAAGTCAGGGTCCCCAACTCAGGCATGAGCCTGCGGACGGCAAAGGCCTGGCGGGGCAGGTGGCACCTGGTCTTTCTAGCTTAGGCCTCGGTCACACCCGTGCCTGGGGAATTGAGTCTGTCTGTGGCTACCAAGTACCAGGGGTCCCCTCTTGGAGCAGCTTCCAGAAACAGAAGGACACAGTGCACATGAAGACGCAGGGTCGTGCTCAGAATTATGAAGAAATTCAGATGCCGGCCTGGGCCCCACAACCCAGTGCTCCTGGTGACCGGGGGGCCGCGCGCCCTGGAGCTGGGCCTGCTGGTGGTGGCCACCTGCTCGAACCAGACCCCGGGATTTTCCTCTCTTAATGGATCAGCGTGTGGAGTGAGGATGTCGAGAGGAACAGGAGACGCTCTTGCAGTGTTCCGTAGAGCAGAAAACATGGTTTCGTGAGTTTATTTTTGCTTCCTTTAAGTGCGGCCAGAGGCTTCTGTGAGGAGCCACCAAGGAACAAAGCCCTTGCTGCTCTCGGGTGCCCAGGAGCGGCCGCCAGGGCAAACAGAGCTGGGCTTCCCAAGCGCGGCTTTCATTTCTCCCTGTGGACAGGAGCTGCGGGGTGCAAGCGAGGGGGGCCGCTTCTGCACTCCAAAGGGTGCTCCCTGCAAGCTTCCCACCCTGCAGGGGCCCCAGGCCTTGGGCAGTGAGATGAAGAAAGCGGGGGTCCTGTCTTCGCTCTTCCTTCCTTCTACAGAGTCAGACGACGGGGACAGACGTGGAGGCCTGCTGGGCCCTGGCCCTGCCTGGCTCCCCCGAGAATGAGTGGCCCGCAGTGGAAAATTCCCTGTGCGGTGTTGCTGTTGGCTGCCCTGGAAGAGTCGGGGACCTGGCAGTGACCCACCCTGCAAACTCTGTGCAGACTTGAGGCTGAGGGACGGGCCTGCAGATCGACAGGAAGAGGAAAGTCTGAGTTGAAAAGAGCCAAGAATCACTCCTGGGCTGGCCGGGCTGATGGCTGCATCTTCAGAAGCCATTGGAACAAGGTGAGAAAACAGACTTCTTCTTCTTCTTCTTTATTTTGTTTTTTTTTTGAGACAAGGTCTTGCTATGTAGTTCAGGTTGGCCTTGACCTCAAACCCATGGAAATCCTCCTACCTCAGCCTCCTGAGTGCTGGCATTACAGGCATGCACCACCAAACCCAGTTAAAATCTAGCTGATATAAGTCAGAAAATGTTTTTGTTTCTCGTTGTGGAATGGGAGATTAAGCCTGGGGCCTTATGTGTGTCAGACGAAGCTCCTCCAAGAAGCAGCACCTCCAAGAAGATGAGTTTTAAAAAACAAAGTGGAGGGTTGGGGATTTAGCTTAGCCGCATAAGCACCTTCCTTGCAAGTGTGCAGCTGTGAGTTCGATCCCCAGTATCGTTAAAAAACAAAACAAAAAAGCAAAGTGGACACATTCAATGTTACTGATCTGTCGCTTAGAAAAAAAATGAATGGAGAAAGCAGGAAGTATTTATCTGTAATATCAACGAAGAAAGAATCTGTTTCCTCCTTGGTGTAGATTTCCCCATGGGTGCCCTAGGAAACATTCATCCTGCTAGGCATGGTGTTGGGTGCCAGTGATCCCAGCACTCCGGGAGGCTGAGGCAGGAGAATCATAAGCATGAGTCCAGCCTGGGCAACTATAATGGTTGACTGTGTCAATTTGAGCAGTTTAGTTCAGAGAAGATAACATCTTCTGCTGTTCCTAAGAGGAGCTCCAGTCTCTGCCTTCAGCTTGGACGTGGTCTCCTGGCGTCCAGCACAGACTGTTTGGCTTCGGGTGCAGACTCTTCAGCCTTCCATCGCAGACCCATCGGCCTCCTGATACGGACTTGCATGGAACCCTGCAGTGAGCTCCCGACCACGGACTGAACCCTTGGCTCTCCAGTGTGCAGACGCCCTCTGCATGCTTCCGCATCGACCCTGTGGCTGACCATCGTGAGCTGATCTTGCAATTCCTTACACGTTTGTACGTCTTGTGTTATATCTGTCTCTCTAGTAAACCCTGATACAGCCAGCTAGAGGGAGACCCTGTCTCAAAATTGAAAGAAAGACAGACAGACAGACAGACAGAAAGACAGACAAGAAAAGGGCTGGGGATGCATTTGAGTGTAAAGGCCCGTGTGATCCCGCTGTACCAATGGGCAGCAGTGAAGCCTCTCGGAGCCCCTCCCAGAGCGGCATAGGAGATTCTATGCTATGGATTACACAGACATGAAAGCCACCAGATGAGGACACCAGCACACACAGGGTTACCATCCTTACGGCTGAATCAGGTCCCTGAAGCAGGGACAGAGGCCCCTGGGCAGGACGCGCTTGGCCCTGGGGGTCGTGGTGCTGTGGCCGTAGGCTGGGTCAGTGCTTCTGGACTTCGGAATTCAGCCCAGTGCTTAAGAGGTTTTTGGGCTTAAAAAACGGCATCAAACCCCTGTTATTGAAATGCACTGCCCAGAGCCAGCGTCCCAAGTGGCTCCAAGGTTTGGGGACCCTCTGGGGCACTAATCCCTGCTCCTTTTCTACTCTGTGTGTGTGCAGAGCTGGCGGCCGTCCAGGCCCAGGTAGCCGGAGGATTAATCTGAGGATCAGACTGCACACGTTTCCCCTCTTCCGCACCACTTTCTACCCTTGGAAAGAGATCCCGAGTTTCCCTCTCCAGCGTGGGTGGGGGTCCAGCTGAGAACAGGGAGGGGGAGGCTTGCCAATTGGGAAACTCTGAACACTGCCTGGCCCTGGGCAGGAGAAACGGAGGCATCAGAACAGAGGAGGGAGGGCGGGAGCCACAGCTTCGCACTCGGACACGGGGCTGCCTGACCCCCACAGACGGGCCCAAGCCGAGACTCAGCAATTGACAAAAGAGTTCTGGCCGCACTCGGGGGAACCAGAGCCTTGATCTGCCTGGCTCGAGGGGAGCTGGTGCCCAGCCCCACGCTGCCCGTCCTGCAGGGACCTAGGGAGCACTTCCTCCGAGAAGGTCCACTCCTACCCCCCACTGTTGGCCTGGCTGCCAGCTTCTCCCACCCGATCCCCTGTCCGGCAGGGCCTCTCTGCCGCACCCCCATTCGCAGCTTCACCCCAGACTCACACGAGGCCACCTTGAGATGCATCTGCTTTGATGATCCGAAACCCAGCTGGGAACCCACTGTCGGGCCGACGCAGACGCAGTGGGGATGCTGTGGCCGGGTCCTCCAGGTTACTGGGGAGAAAGCTGCCTGGACAGCTTCCCTTGAGCGTGCCTCACGTGGGCAGACGCGCCCTCCGGTTAGGTCACCTACTCCCACGGCCGGGCCAGACATTCCAGACCAACCAGAAGGGCCACTGCCGCACTTCGGAATGACAGCGCCTGAGACACCTGCAGGGGCCACCGCCTGGCACCCCCTGCGGCTGGCAGGGAAAGCTTGAAAGCCACCCACATTCCAGTTCAGCCGCTGGCCCAGCTCCTGGTCTGGGAACACATGCTCACTGCGCCTTTGCCGTGGTTTCCCGGGGGTCGCTCTCACCAACTTACACCCTCTGGTGAATCCCCTCCGGCACCCCGACCACCTGGCCACAGTGACGGTGCCATCTCTGAGCCCTTCGCCCGCCAGTTGTCCTTACGCCGCTTTGGACTTTTCCCAGATTGAACGACTCGGTGTCAACCTGTGGGCTGCTGTGGGCCCTGGGCATGCGGGGGTAAACTGATCAAGGGGCAGCTTGGTTTTTAAATTTTTTTGTTTGCTGTAACTGTGACCGTGTGGTTTGGGTGGTGTCAGTGGGTAGAAGCTGGGGCTGTGGGCAGTGGGGCTGAGGAACAGTGTGGCGAGGTGGACAACTTGCCACAAGTGGAGAGGAGAGACCTGCTCAAACCGGAAGCTGGTGTCAAGGGAAGAAGGTGGCTTTCTCCAGAGATCTCAGCCTTGAGCCAGGAGGGCGGCGGCAGTTGGGCTCGATGTCATGCTTGGAGAAGGGGTTCTTCCTGTCTATCTAGTGTGTGTGTGTGTGTGTGTGTGTGTTTGTTTTGAGACAAGGTCTCAAGGTTGGCCTTGAACTCACAGTGATTCTCCTGCCTCAGCCTCCTGCATGCTGGAATTATAGGGGCGTGCCACCATGCCCAGCTGGATGAGGGGCTCTTGATGAAGGATTGATCCATGACCCGATCTGCACAGCTGTTTTTGTGTGTGGGGGTCTTACCTGGCAGTCATAGATGGAAACATCAATAGCTCAAGGTAATTCTGGGCCACAGATCCTCTCCTATTTAGAGTTTCCCATCATATATATTATTTCTTTGTTCATGTGGGGTCACCCATCACAAGGCCATCACGGAGGCCCTCACCGCCCCTAAAGAGCTTACCCGACTGAGGTGCAGTTGTTAAAGGAATGAGCTGACTGGGAGACAACGGCTTGTTTTAGCTAAACAGAATCTTAGGAATAATTGGTTTATGCTAAACATAGTAACCATGTTATCCACAATTTTATGCTGGATTCTTTTGGAGATTTTTTTTAAAAATAATTTTGCCTTTGGGATGATTTGACCATAGATGATTCATTTATTTTACAGTTGAATTCCTGGCACCCTTTGTGTGTTCTTGGTAAATCCTGCAGAGAGAAAATACCAAGTCGAAATCGTTTAAAATATCACAACAGTCCTGGGGAGCGTCCATGTCACAGTGAGTGACACAGTTGTAGGGCTGTGTTTTGTAGAAGTGCCACTGAACCTTCATTGTCGTGATTTTCTTCGGAGAAATCAGTCCCAGCCTGGGCTGAAGCAGGAAAGGTCCTGAGGCTTGCGGATGGACCAGACGACATTCTCCTGGGTTCAAGGACAAAGTCATGGGGACATCACGTGATTCGGTCTAAGTAAAAAGTGTCGATCTGTTTCTCGTTCCTCCAAGTTATTGAACAGCAGCTTCCGTGAACAGCGGCTCAGAGTGCTGGGTAGGCGGCCGACACCCTGAAGATCGAGGGTTCCAGGCACACACAGGGTCAGCCCATGCCAGGGAGCATGAGGGGGCAGGGAGGTTCCTCTTGGGGTGCCCAGCCCTTCTCCCCAGGACCCCTGCCCCTGCTTGGTGCACCTGCCCCCACAGCCTGCCCTTTCGTCTTTCCTGAGCTCTGCTCTGAGGCCTCAATGACCCATAATGGTGTCAGACTTTACACTTCCAAGGGAGTATTTTAAAATCTAAATGATAAATATTCTATAGTGAAATTTCAAGCGCTAATCAGAGGGGCAAGTAGGTTTTAGGGGAAGGAGATCTTGAGTATTTTCCTAACACCCCTAAAATCATTCCACTAAGTTAGGGCAACACCTACCTTCTGTATGAGACGGAAGATAGTAGATGCCTCAGATTAGCCTGGGTGGACGGCTGGGGGGTGGACAGGTGGATAACGACTGGGTGGATGAATGGAGGACCTTAATTCTGATCTCATAGGTCTTTGAGGCTGGGATTTTAAAAATTTTTTAATGTATATACTCATTTATTTTAGGTGGTATTGCATTCTAGCTCCAAGTCTCAGTGTCTGTCTGTCTGTCTGTCTAATTTTGCACCGCTGGAGCCCAAACCCAGGGCCTTGTGCATGTTAGCCAAGTGCTGTACCACTGAGCCACAGCCCCTGACTCATTTTTTGCCTCCCCGTAGGGCCAGGCTGGGGTCTGCCACACATCAGGTTGAAGTCTGTGGCACGAATAAACCAATGAAAGGCCAGTGACATATTCAGAGAAAGCTGCCGCTTGGGTGACTGTCCTGAGTTCCCTTGGGTATGGGCACCACACGCGTGGGCGTGCTCAGCTCACAGCAGACTTTCAGTTAACTGCTGGCCCGGAGCCCAGGGCAGCTGTGGCTTTCTGGGGCGGGGGTGTAGCTCAGTGGCAGGTGCTTTTCCAGCACACATGACGCCCCGACTTTGTTCACTCAACAGCCGTGTACCCCATGTAAGTCAGAAGACTCCTGCGGGAGACTCAGCTGAGGCCTTGCCGAGGTCCGGCGAAGTGGGTCCCTTGTGTCAGTAACAATGGTACCGAACGCTCACGTGGCGCCCTCTGTGTGCAGGCCCCGACACAAGCGTGTCACATATGTTCCCTGTTGAACTCTTAAGACAGCCCCTGCCGAGGCTGGACGAGGAGGCAGAGGCTCGGAAACCGAGCAGCAGGAAGTGCCAGAGGCGAGGTTTCCTTGGGGGGAAGAGTGGCTGCCCCCTGCTCCTGTCCCAGCTCCGAAGACACTGGGGCTGTGAGATCCCCGTCTGCACTCGGCCCCAAGCTCGACAGCAGCCACCCGGCGTGGCCGTCTCCGCCAAGGGCTGTCGCCTCTGCCTCAGGTCCGCTTCTGTCCCAGTGGTGCCGCTGGAGCTGCGGACCTCCTGACCCATCTGCCTGTGCTGCTCACACACAGTCTGGCCTCAGAGTTGTCTCAAATAAAAGATTTTCACCAGGAAACTCCTGAGGCACCGTCCCAGGGACGAGTGAGGGAGGCACAGGGTGACACTGGATTCCTTCCGCTTATGTAGAAACACCCGTGAGATCCTGGACTCAGAGCTCTGTATTTTGGGGATCTTTAGTGGTTTCCGACGTAAAGAATGAGCTGAGAGTTGAGAGATGAAGTAAACAGCCCAGGAACTTGGCTGGCGCATTCACTTCCCGGGGCTCACGGCAGCAGAAGTGCACTTTCTCGAGGTTCCAGAGGCCGGAAGTCCACGCCAGGTGTCAGCAGGGCCGGCCTCCACGGAGGCTCTGGGTGAAGCCCTTTGCCGCCTCTTCCAGCCTCAGCTGGGGGCTGTCGGTGCTGGGCCTTCTTCGGCTTGTGCTTCCATCGCTGCAGTCTCTGCCTCTGTGATTGCGCTATGTCCCCTCCCTGTCTCTCTTCATGTGACACTTTCCCCTTTTAGGGACGCCAGTCACATTGGCCTACCCTGAGGGCCTCACCTTGACCTGATTACATTTGGAAAGATCTTATTTCCAAATAAGGCCCCATTTACAGGCCCCAGGGCTTAGGGATATGCCGTGATTTGGGGGGAACCGAGCTCAACTCATAACAGCTGGTCAGTCACGTCTGTGTCTCAGCAGTTACAGACGACATGGAGTAAGGCTGTGGCTTCATAAGGGACAGAAAGATCCCATCTACTTGCCAGTTGGTGTAGTCAGGGTTTGCAGGGGAAACAGCTTAACACAGGACATGTAACGTATAGGGTCATTTCATAGGAGTCACCCAAAGAGTCGAATACAAAGGAGTGCGGGAGATCAGCCCACACACTGGAGACCCAGAGATCCAGCGGAGGGCCCGGATCCCACGGCAAGGTCCTGCACGAGTCCAGCTAAAGACCTAGAGCCCATGACAACGTCCACAAGTCCAACTGGGGCCCACGACAATGTCTCCTGCAAGTCTGTACCAAGGATCTGTGCTGGGAAGGCCCGAAGGTCAGTGGTGGAAGCAAGAAAGTTTGCGCCTTTGGGATGAAGGCTCTGTGCCAGCAGGCTGAGGGTTCTGCACTGGAGCCAGGAAGCGATGCTCAAAGTAAGGACCAGAGCTCCCCCCCAAATTACCCCAGCCATCCTCAGTGACAAAGAGGTCCCGAGCTCCTCCAGTGATGATGCCAGAGCTCATATCAGGAAGCCAGTGTGACAAGCTTCTCCAGGAGAACCAACAGCACCACCTCTTTCTCTCTAGTTCTTTTTTTTTTTATGTTACTAGCAACGACCCTCTGGGGGACCTCCACACCCAGCACCGCGCGGACTCAGTTCAGCGGTGTTACAAGCTGTCCAGCAGCTGTCTGTCCACCACACCAGCAGTTCCCAAATTCAAGCTGACCAGCAGAATGAGAGATGCTGCGCCAGTGACTACAGAAGTCAAGTTTGTCACCAAACACAAGGCAAAGGCCAGGTGCCTGCCCAGTCCTGGCTTGGACTGGCTCCTGAAGCCCTCTCATCCTGAGAAGGGATGATCGATCGAGGTAAACCAAGTCACCGTCCGGAAACCACACAGCTCACCGTGGACAGCCTCATTTCCCATCCAGTATGAATTACCACATGAGTTATTCAATAAAATCCAAGATGAATTATCCAATAAAATAATCATTCATAAATACCTAGGCTTCATGGTCTATGTAGCGTCAGGTAGAATTTTTCTTAGTAAGGAGCTTTCCAAACAGAGGCGAGTTAATCACTAGCAAATGGGTTAAGTGGGAAGGTGGGGGTGTGGGGGATAAATCTTCTCTTGGTTATTCTTTTTTTGATGCCGGGGATCAAACTGATGACCTCGCGTTTGTCAAGCAGGCACTTACGCCTCTGAGCTAAACCCCCGGCCCTTGCTCTTGTTTATTCTTTGTCCCCAGAGGCAGGGCACCTCCTAATTCGAGCTGAGCCTTCTTTGGCTCTGCAGAGGTAAAAGTGTGTTGGTGAACGCTGGCCAGGGGCAGGACATGGGAAGTTTCCCAGTGTAACGTCATTTCCGTCTCCCTGGTGCCCAGGATTTAGTTGACAATGAGCAGCATGGTCCTGTATTTGCTGATTGTTCTTCTGTACTCCAGACCCTGGAAGATGGAAACTTCTGGAAGAGGTACAGTAGCTTCCCAACTAGGGACCCCCCGATGAAAAGTGACCTCCAAATACTGTGTCTTAAAATATAAAGAAATCCAAAGAATTCAAAGTGGGGGCTCACAGATTTTGCACTTATTTTCCTAGCAGCATTATTCACAATCATGAAATAATTCACAATCATGTTCAGAGTAGTAAAAAGTGGCAATGTGCCAAGTGTCCACAGATGATGAACAGATCGGTGAAAGGTGTTGTACACAGACTGTGGAATATTACTCAGCCTTAAAGAGGGAGGGAATTCTGACACATGCAACAAATGTTTGAAATCTGAGGACGCTGTGGTAAGTGAAATAAACCAGTAAAAACAGAGAGCTACTTTATGATTCCAGTTATATGAAATACTTAGAATACACTCATCAAGACAGGATGTGGAATGGTGGGTTAGCAGGGACAGGAGGGATGGGGCATGGGGAGTTACTGTTTAATCAGCGTAGAGTTTTAGCTTGGGAGAGTGAAACATGTTCTGCCCATGAATAATAAATATGATGGTTGCACAGCGATGTGAGTGACTGGGTGCACAGAATGGCCCACTTACACGGTAGATGTTCAGGTGTATTTGCATTTGCCAGCTTTCTATTACTGTAACAAAAAACCTAAGACAATCAGCTTAAAAAGAGGGAAGGTATACTGGCTCACGATTTTAGAGGTTTCCATCACGGTCACTTAGCCTCATTGCTTTGTGCCTATGGTGAGGCTGGACTTCATGGTGGGCAGAACGTGAGGAACAAAACTGTTCGCCTTGCAGTGGGGACAGGAAAGGCAGAGGAGAGACCAGAACTGCGCAGTCTCCTTCGTGACATACCTCCTCAGGCCTCACACCTCCTCCCCAGGCCCTGCCCCTGAACTCTACACCTGCCCAGCAGTGCCACCCTAGGCAAGACCTGGACACATGGCCTTTGAGGGGCTTGGGGACATGTGCTGGGTTGGCATCGGCCACTCTGAGTGGGGTCATCCCCCAAATCTGGCCCTGCGGCTGCCCAGCAGCTTATAAACCAGCAGTTTTGTTGGAATAAACGCTCTCAGAGCTTCACGGGACAGCACTTCCTCCTGTCTCTAGTTCACTTCATGCTGAGAACCAAAGGCTGTTCCAGAGCTCGGCCTGTCTGCGGGGATGGGGGACGGTCAGGACCAAAGACCACGAAGCACGGAACCTCTGCCACAAGCCCCTCTCTTCTCAGGGCCTCTGGAGCTGGGGGCGGTGCCCCAGGCCTGCAGGGCTCACAGGAGAGGTGGCCGTAAGCCCACAGCAAGGCCAGGGCGGTGGGGGAGACATGTGGCGTCATCTCCCTGCCACCCTGGACAAAGAGCAAGCCAGGCCCAGACACCACCTGATTGCTACCTTCGCTGGCACAGCTCTCCGGCGCCAGTGTCACTCCCGGGTGCCCCGACCTTGTAATTTCCTAGGCTCTCTCACACAGGGAATTGTCTGAGGATGCCCACACTGCCTCGACGAGGAGGCTGCTATCACCGCCTGGCATCTCCTGCGGTCCTCACAGTCGGTCATCAGGGTCTGGGCCTGGAGCCACAGGTTCGAGGGGCAGCTCTGCCTCCGGGCACTGAGCACGGGGTCAGGAGTCTGGGTGCCTGTTCGGAGGCCTGGCTCGGAACAGCTCCGAAACATCCCGGTGGGCACAGACCACGCGGTGACGGGCTGGGGAGTGGGAGACTCAGAAGCGCATGATGCACGGGAATGAAGGAAGGCCCCTGACCCCGCGCCGAAGCCTTGCTGAGGTTCGTGTTCCGCGGCCAGGCACCAATCCCTGCCTTCAGTTCCTGCGCTGCACCAGGGACCCCTTCCCAGCGGGCAGCACCCCGATCTCTAAAAGGCAGCCAGGTAGAGCGGAGGGAGGGAGGGCCTTCGGGGAGTCAGGGGAAGCAGGGCAGGGAACCCCACGCCAAGCTCAGCGCGGTCACCATAACTGCCAAGGGCTTTGGGCCCTTTCGGGTTGGCCTCCGGGAACTGTGTGTTTGCTCAGAAGTCTGTATTGCAACAGCACCAGCGCGCTGTGTTCTGCAGCCCGGTAATAAAAACCATCTGCCTGAAACCCTTTCTGGAACAGAAGGGCGATAACCAAATAAGCAAACGGTCCCACGCTGTTTCCACACTCGGGCGCTGCGGGAGGCCTGGCTGGTGGCTCCTGTGGGTCGTGGGCGCGGCTGACGTGAAAACCCTGCAGCTCCGAAAGGAGTGTGGTCCATTTTGGGAAGGAAGCCAGGTGGGGACGAACTGCGCCCCTCTCTTCCTGGGCACCCACATTTCCTGGGCACCCACACTTCCAGCTTCCTGGGGCATTGCTGAGGAGTGATTCTGAGAGTGGGGTGGGCTGAAGCGTGGCCCCTAAAATCACTTCTGATCTCCAGGACAGCAGGAGAGTAAAGATCCTGGCTGAGGAAGCCTGTGGGGTCCTCACTTCTAGCTGAGAACTCAGACAGCCAAGAACTCGGGCCCATCCTGGCCTTCAGGTTAGGAGCTGTGTCCCAGGCTCAGGACAGGACTGACCTTGGAAAACACTGCAGAGCCCGCTCTGTTTGCTGGCTTGTTCTCTGAAGGGGAGACTGAGGCCCTGCGGGGCTCTGGGAGGAAGGCGGGACCGTCCTGGCTCAGCCAAGGGTCTCAGGTCTCTCCTGGCTCCCCGGGAGGTGAAACGGCAAGAAGGAAAGGCCCGCGTTTCCAGTTTCTGCTCTCCAGTGCCCCTTTTTATGTTCTCAGTAAGGCAGTGTCCCTGTCAGCCAGGTGTGGGCAGGAGGTAATTTTCAGAATTCCTTTCACTCCTTTTACCCCGTAAAAGATCCAGACCTGGAGATTTGACCTGTGAGGTTCTTTTAATTCAGAAAATTTAGGGTACAGCATTCAGGTCTCTGCCTCAAGAATCAGGGGAGCTGACTTCCTCCATCCAAGCATGAGAAGGGGGCTGAGGAAGGGGAGTTCTGCGGTCAAGCGCACTGGCTCAAGTCTCCCGTAAGTCTCCATCTGGAGGGCCAGCTTTTCTCTGGCCCTGTCTGGAACCCTTGGAGGAGTCAGCTCCAGGTGAGAGTACAGCTGGGGGTTCTGTGAGCACAACAGTATGGGAGGAGAGGGATGAGTGGAAGTTAGGGTCTCTAGGGCTGCTTTCAACTCCAATGTGACACAGAGGGGCCCAGAGGAGTGGGTACAAGCATACAGCCAAGAGTCCGGCTGGAAGCCAGAGGCTGTGGGGCCCCCACTATGACCAGGGATGGAGTGGGAATCCCATTGGACCTTGCAAGGGTCACACATGTGGCAGCCCCACCTCAGTCCCTGGTCTTCAGCAAGGACACCAGCTGGATGCCCAAAAGGCAGACCCAGGCCACAGGACTTGAGGGGGCACCTGCCAGCACACCCATAGGTGGCCTGAGGAAGTGACTAGCAGGGACCGATAGCTCTCCTGTGTACCTGCTGCCATCTTGGTCATCGTGGTGAGCAGGAAAAAACAGCAGGACGAGGGCTGGGGATTTAGCTCAGCAGCATAAGCGCTCACCTGGCATGCACGAGGTGGTGAGTTCAATCCCCAGTACCAACAAAACAAAACAAAACACCCCAGCAGGGTGGGGCTTGAGTGTGGTTAAATGTTTACCCAGTGGGGCCTGTTTCAACCAAAGGAGACCCGTTTGCCCAGAGAGGCAGAAAGCATATTAATGCCAGATTAAAGTCCCCTTTGCTGCCTGTGGGAGGGAGTCTCATGAGAAGAGGAACGGAGAAACTCTGTGACGGTGTGGGTGAATTTGAACGCTTGCCACCTTGGCAGGGAAGGGTGATTGCCATGAGCAGAATCGGGCTCTACCAAGTTCTAATGTTGAAGTCCTACACACCCAGTCCCTCAGAATGTGACTGTATTTGGAGACAACAGACCTCTCAGGAGGTGACTAAGGTGACAGGGGTCAGACAGGTGGGTCCTAATCCACTCTGCCTGTGTCTGTATAAGGAGGAGCGATCAGGGCCTGGCATGGTGGTGTAGACCTATAATCCCACTGCTTTGGGAGGCTGAGGCAGGAGGACTGCAAGGTAGCAACTTGGGGAGACCCTGTCTCTGAGAGAAATAAAAAGGGCTTCGGTCACGCATAGCATGGGACAAAGGCTCTGGGTTCAATCCCCAGTACCAAAAACCAAACCAAAATGGGAACTACACGCAGGGATAACTGAGGGAGGGCACAGGGAGAAGACTCCTCTTGCAGGCTGGGGCGGACATCCCTGCGGTCACCTCGATCTAGCCCTCACTTCCTGTTCCCGAAACCGTGGGGACACACCCTTCTGCTGTCAAAGCCATGCAGTGCTGGAACTCAGCTCCTGCAGCGCTGACAGACAACATGGTAACCATGCTCACTGCCCTCAGGACACAGCACACAGCACCTTAGGAAGGAAAAGCAGATGCAGAGAGATGAAGCTATGTGACGACACAGAGAGGGCTGGCAGGGAATGGGGGGACACCGAGGAGTGTTGGCCACCCTCGGGATCTCGGTGGAGAAGACGCACCCTCTCCTGTGGCCCTCAGAGACAACACAGCCTGCAGACACCCTGCTCTGGGACTTGTGGCCCCCCAAACTTCGAGCACATAAACGTGAAGTCTGATGTGGGAACTTTGGTTCTGGCAGCTCTGGAAGCGAATTGGTTGATCCTTATAAACTCTGCTGTGAATGTACTCAAAGGGGGTTGTCTTGGTTACTTTTTCTCTGGTTGTTGAGACAAAATGCCTGACGTCCAAAATGATAGAAGGAAAGGTTTATTCAGCTTACAGTTTGTGGAGGTTTCAGCCCATACTCAGCTGGCTCCAAGGCAGGGTGGAATGGCTGAGGGGCAGCCTTTCACACAAACCGCAATCCACAAGCCGCAAAAGGAAAACAGGAAAGCATGTGCCCTTCTCTCCCCTATATAGTAGGCCGGCTCCGCCCCTGGGCGTGTGCAGCACTCACAGGCCAATCCCAGTGCTAGACAATGAACCAATCACAAACGATAGACTCAGCCGCCCTAGAAAGGCCCGCCCCCCATGACCCAGGAGGCTTTGCGGGGACATTTAAACCAACCACAGCTGGGGCTCATCAGCCTTTCCCAGGACAGAGGCTGCCAGAGGGACAGGGGACCGGATTCAGAGGTGCAGGGTTCTCGCAGCTTTTCCATGGAGCTTAAATCTGCCGATTTGGATCCTCCAAGGAGGCCTGACATCCTGCAGCCAAGCCGGAGAAGGCCTAGGAGGGAGGAGGGGGACAATCAGGGCAGTGAACCCTAACTTTCTTTGCTTTTCAACAGGAAGCAGCCTGCCCTCTGTTTTCTTTTCTTTCCCTTCCTTTGAGGTGGATCTTTCTGTCCCCAGTAACTCATCACTCAGCAAACACGAGCACCCGCACACCTATGAGAACGCTGAGCTTCAGAGGGTTTGCACAAGTCATGTTAAAGCCTGACCGGGCCCGGGGAAGCCGGAACAAATCCGAGAAACCACCCGTATCATCGCTGTTTAACCAGGACATTGTCCCCCGTGCAGGTCACATGTCACCCTCCCCGTGCCTCCTGGCTCTCCACTGCCTCAAGATGCCTGCATGATGTCCCAGGCCAGGGTGGACGTGTTCCTTCTCTGTGGTGGACAGGGTGTGCTGGAGGAAATGGATGCAAGTGATGATTCTCTACTGGAGGAACCCTCCTGTCTCAGCCACCTCGAGGCCACATCTGAGCCATAGATGGGAACTGAACAGAGACACACTGTTGACAGGGAAGGGTGATTTGTGAGCCCTGAGAACTGGGAGTGGAGAGAGAAGAAAGTCAGGTAACAACAGCCATGCCTTTCCTGTGGTCCTGACGCTCCTTCTGGAATTTCTTGTCTGGAGCCAGCTCTAAAAGACCAACAGGACGAGAAACAAGTGAGGGACTTCACGGTGCCAGGTGACCGGGTCAGATGAGAGGGTGCAGTCTTGGGCAGGGTGCTGCACTCAAACACAGGAGCCTCTGTGACCCCACGCCCCTAAGCTGAGCAAGGTCACAGGTGCCTCATACCCACCAGGAGAGCCACGCACAGGAAGTGGCTGCAGGGCCACGCAGCCTGCAAGAGCCCAGCATTGGCCTTCAGCCCCCATGAAGAGCAGCACATGGCCCAGTGCCAGTGGGCACAGCCACCAGACACGGGTGGCCACTCGGGGAGCTCAGGGCCTGCAGGGCTCTGCTGCCCACGCCGAGCTGTGTTCTGCTGGAGCGGCTCTCCTGTGACACGGGGCAACCTCACGTTTCACCAGAAGCAGCTACCTCGTGACAGCCGCCCGCAGGAGAGGACAGCACAGTGCTCGAAGGTTTGGGAGCTGGCGAACCCCAAGACACACAGCGAATGGAGCCTTTTTGCCTGCAGCCTGATCCAATTTGTTGTTTATAGGGGAAGCCCCAGGCAGGGATCTGGCAGAGGAAAATGGGGCCATTGTATTTTCCCCTCCCAACAACCCACACCAGAGTGGAAACACAAGGCCCACAGTTAACAATCGCTCGGGACACACTTAATCACCAGGAAAGCCCCTTCATTTCCGGAGAGGGCATGGAGACCTTTCCTGCATATGTGGCTCCTGCAGGGAGGTTTGTGGACGAGGAAAGACCAGCATGGCGTGGGGCACAAGGGTGTCTGTGTCTGTGGGCTTCCTCCTCGGAGGTTGTGGCCTCTGCCACCTGGGGACCCTGGAGCGGAAGAGAGGGACAGCTGCCCAGCTCCTGGGTCCCCGTCCCAGCCCCAGGGACTTCTTCACTCCCTGCAGACCTGGCCTGCATCTTTCTCCCCCATTAATGCCCCAGGTTAGTTTCTTGAGGCTGGGAACCATCACCAGTTATACCGGATAGGGTCCCCTACTCCACAATGACTTTTTTTTGGTGGTGAAGGTGGTAGCGCTGGAGATTGAACCCAGGGCCTTTGTATTAAGCCTTCAGTTTCACTTTATTTTATTTTTTAGTTTTGTGACAGGGCCTCACTAAGTCCCCAAGTTGCCCAGCCTGGACTTAAACTTGTGATCCTCCTGCCTCAGCCTCCCGGAATGCTGAGATTATAGGAGGGATGAATTTATCTTGATCGTACTAATTTGCAGCTAGAATGATCCTGTTTCCAAAGCTACACACTGAGGTTCTGGAAAGGACATGAATTGAGGGGAGGCACTACTCTACCCCACAGTTCCCATGGACACCAAAATCACCACAGCAGTGACAACCTTGCAGCCCAGATACTTGCATGGCACCAGTCCTGTAAGCTTTCCCCTCTGTTCCAGGAGAAGCCCTGTCTCTCTATCTTGTGCCAGCTACAAAGCCCATTAGCTGGCTTCTTGTTGTTTGCTTTGTTTTTTCCTGAGACAACATCTTACTAGGTAGCCCAGGCTGGCCTTGAACTTGTAGTGATCCCCCTGCCTCAGCCTCCTGGATGCCAGGAGTACAGGGGTGCGCCACCCCACCTGGCTCCGGCTCTGTTTCCAGTCATGCACTGTACCTGACTTCAGTGCTCCCCGTCTCCAACACGCATCATCCCGCCAGCCCCAGTGGGTCCACCTGGCTGCCAGGCCCCAGCCTCTGCATTCTCCGCCAGCCCTTCCCAGCCACCTGGCCCTGGCGATCTCTGCTCCTCCTCTCTTCCCAGGGCACCAGATTCCCAGCTGGTTCCATGGAACAGGATTCTCTGAGGTCCTTCCCAGCCCCCCAGGAGCCACATAATTTTTGTGAGCGGACCTGAGATTGTTGACATGGGGTGGGGGTCCCTGGGGTCCCACCAGCAAGCTTTCCCAGTCAGTCTTGAGGCTTTTGGAAGCCCAAGACCCCGAATCCCCGGATCCAGAAGCTGAGAACAGTTAGTTGGTCAGCTTTACTTAACATTTGCACAAATGCAGCCTTTTTGCTTTCTGGGCCAGGTTCCTGCAGAGAATACTCAGGAGGCAGTGACTCAGTTTGGGGTTAATAAAAAACCAAGGGGGATCCGGGTAGAGGCATTAGCTGTGCTCAGAGTGGAAAGTGTGCCCAAGGAGACCTGCCTGCCTCTGCAGGATGCACCTCCAAATGCTCTGGGAGCCCCAGCCCTGGCCTCAGTGGTCAGAATTCCAGAGGGTGGAGCTGGAAATTGGCGCATCCTGGGGACCCTTACGCACGCGGGGCGAAGGTGAGGATCACTGAGCTGGCGGCACATACAAGCGTGCATCCCACACAGTCACTGGAACTGAAGACAAAACCCAGCGGCCACGCAGCTCCAGAGCCTGGGGGCAAACCCAGTGCGGACTTAGTGATGGGTCGTTAGGGTCCTTTGCCTTCAAAAGTGGGGGACCTTCTCATAGCATTGCCCCAGGCCCAGAAGCTGCCCCCGCCAGGAGCACAGAGCTGACCTGACTTCCCATGGTGTCCCCTGGGGTGGGGAATTAGAGCACGCAGCTCATTTCTAACGTTTGCTTGGCTTCGGGAAACACCTCGGGGCAGCTCCGGAGAGGTTTTGCAGCCATGTTTGCCTTGGCTGAGCCTCGAAGTTCCCCTTTACTAGCCTGTTTATTGCAAGTTAGCACATGGCCTCTGCGTCCAGGAGCCGCAGGGCAGAAAAGAGGGGCCATGCCAACGAAATGGGACTGGCAGAGGCCGAGGCAGGCTTCCCTCCTGTCCCCCTCTGTGGCCCGGGCTTCTGCCCTGAGCCCAAGCCTGAGCCCGGCTGCCTGGAAGACGCCCGGTCTGTGACACGTCACCGACAAGGGAGGACATACATTCTGTTCTCTTCGCTGCCACTTTGCACCGTCTTCTCTTTCATTTTTGAAGAGCCAGCTGACTGCCCGCTGCCATTGCTGAGCCCACTTGACAGCGACGCCCGCGTTTCAGATGGCGGCAGCTGATAATGGCCCTCCCGCTGCCAGCCGCTCCATTAACGTCGTTTCATTTAATCTGCCCAGGACGCTGCAAGGCGGATATTATTAGCTCCCATTTAATGATGAGAAGACTAAGTGGGGGCTGGCGTGGCCCGATGTGACCCAGCTCTTAAGTGGGGGGCAGAGGCTGCAACTCTGTGGCTTCTCTGCGCTGTGATCCTCTCTGCATGGCTGGCGACCTGCCACCTCCTCGGCCCCACTGCCACCCCGAACTTCTGCCTTTGCCTTGGAGGAAGACTTGTCGGAGGCCTGAGGGGGAGTCTGTCTACGTGGAGGCCCAGTGTACACTTGTGATCTCTCCCCAAGATGGAACATGGCAGAAGGTGTCTGTCTGTCTGTCTGTCTGTCTGTAGCACCAAGCAAACTCACCATTCCTGGGAGTTTCTGTAGCACGTTTGTTTCTTCACCAAAGCAGAAGAATATGGGGAGATGCTGGTGCAGCTGGTAGAAAGGGCTAGGGACCCAAGCAAGGCCTCAGGGATACGGCCTTGTCACCCAACCCAGGGTGACCCACACTCCAAGGTGGGGGTTCTAGTGGGCTCTGACAGTGTAGAGGTACCCTGAGCTCAGGGGGACCCCTGGGCTTGAGACCATAAAGCTTAACCAGGAAGAGCAAGTGTTAGGGAGTGGTCCAGGCTCCCACAGTTCTCCCTGAGGGTCCCCTCCCATTTCCCACCAAATCTGCTGTACTGACCCCGATTCGGGGTTCCTGCCCCACCCCGAGGACTGCTCTGAGGTTGGTGGTGACTGCAGAGGCTCTGGCCCATAGCCTGGGCCTAAACTAAGGGATCCCTTGGTCTCTTTGAAGGGTGACCCCCTGGCCCTTGGCAGGGGTTATTTTTCATTGAGGAAATGGAAGTGAATCTACAGCAGAACTCTGCTACTCAGTCCCGAGAGAACGTCGGCTGGAAAGGAAGTCTTACCAATGTGAAAAGCTAACCCAAGGAACCCAGAACAGGCTAGGTTAGACTGCTGTTTAGACCTGGCCCCCCGGCCCAGGTGAGACAGGATAGAAGGGGCTAAGGTATGCTCCTGAGACCACCAGGAGCTCACAGCACTCAGAAGAGAGCACCCGTGACCAGCAAGAATTACTCTTGTATTGGTCTCCTGTTCGGTGTTGCTTGTTTAAATTTGTTACCTCTCCCATCTGGGACCTTCACTTTATTATCTGTGTTTTGCATCTTGGGGAATAACAGATTTGATGAATTCAGGAGCTTGGCTATGATTACTAAGTTAGAGAGAGGTAGGGCTTAGAAACAAAGGAGGTTCTCTCCCTCCAAGTCAGGTCTCGGCTCTTGTGAAATACTATTCTTAGCCTTGCTGTGGTCTCATGTGGTATCACGTTATGCTACTGCACTGGCTAGAAGGTCAGGGACAATTAGCCATCCCTGTAGTCTGCGGAGGAGTCAGTCCTGGAATGAGCAAGGTTGCTCTTAGCCAAGAACAGAATATTCCAAGGAAATGATATCCTAGACTCCCCCGTGCTCCGAAGTGCATGAGCATTACTTGAGAGGGTCACGGTACGTTACAGACATTGCTGTGACATCTTGTAAATGTTAGAGCTACTGTCTTACGCTGTGTCAGCATCCCTCATCTCACTTCAAATAATAGTGTGTGAGCGTGCAAAGTGCAAACGCAAGCTGGCCGTGATGTGATAGCAGTGTACTTAAGCGCTGATTTTTCCCTGCCTAGCGTGGTTTCAGGTCAGTGGAATGCTGGATCAGATGTTTAATAGGAACATTTAGCATTTCTGTTAAAACACTCATATCATCTTGAAAGCATCTCATCTGCACGAAGGAAAATACTCTCAGCCCGGGCTCAGATTAGATAGAGACACTTTTAACAGTGCTTCATGCGTGACTGCTGGTGCTGCACCCCACAGCTCAGGTCTCTGGGAAGCGCGTCCTGGGAAGCAACAGTGCAGAAAATTCTGCAAGTGATTCTATTATTTATGTTTATTATATTTTTGTGGTGCTGGGGATCTAACCCGGGCCTCACACGTGCTAGGCAAGCGCTGTACACCGGCCACATCTGCCGACCACGTCTCCAGGCCTGGAGCAGTTTCTAACATGTCGCATTGCTCACTGGTGAGCTAACAGCGGGCTTTGCAGTTCACAGAGTTAGGTTTTATTAATAGCAATGCATTAATCCGCCAAGGGAAAAATGTCTACGTTATGAATTAAAATCAGGAGTTTTAAATACAATGTAACTAAAAGACAGGCAATGAACACGGGACACAGGGTCAGCGAGTTTCAGGCACAAAGTGAATGTAAATAAATATTACTAAAACAATGAATGACAGCCTACAGTGTCCAACGGAAAATTACTCCTTGAAACTAAGACGTCATCAGTTATTAACGGGAGGATTATCGGTAAACATTTCAATTAAGCTACGACGCAACATCTATTATGAGACATACCATTTCAAAAAACGTTAAAAAACAGGAAAATATGGATGCTGTAATCAATGGAATGCCGCATTCTTAAACTACTGAGTTCTCCCATTGTGCTAGTCTGCGCCAACTGTTATACCAGAAGTTTCCACTAGATGCCGCTACGACCTGCTACTTCAGGCTCTGCAAAGAAATCTGAAAACTACTTTTCCCAGAATATTTAAAATTAAAACAGTCTGCCCCCTTCTAACGACAACAGACTTCACAGTCTCATCATTTGAGGCGCTTCGGCTCATTATTTCTCTGTGCGAACACCTATCGGATGTATCTTGCAAGAGATAATAAAGTTACTTAAAAAATAAACCAAAAGCTGCGAGGGATGGATAGAGAACTCTTGTTTCCCTTTCACCCTCACCCCCAGAATTCCCGCGTCACTCGCATGGCACAGCTACTCTGCCGTGGGCTGTAGAGCAGATGCAAGGCTAACGTTTGACTTCGATGAATGAAAAGTCATACTTGAAAGGAAGACTCCGCTGCTTTCTTATCTGGAGATGACAGATTGCAGCCTGCTTCGTGAAGGAGGAGCTGGGGAAGGCGAAGCCAAGGCTGGAGGGACAGGGTCAGAGTCTGCATGGACTCAGGGCCTCCATGCTGCCTGCCCAGATTTTCCCTGTTGGATGAGAATCACTTTCCTGGGAAAATGATCCAAACTTTAGAGCTCAGTAGAAGCCCAGGAAACTTCCAGAGATGTGTTCAGAGCAGGGCTCTCAGCTCTATCCGTCCCCTGTGAGACGCCGACTGACAGAGTTGGCACCTCATTAGGTGACAGCGCACCGACCAGGCCTGCTGTGTTGGTTACATCAGAGGGGAAGGCGCCAGGGCGGGATGGGCCGGGATGTGTTTAGCCTGGAGCACCTGCCTAGCATGTGTGGGGCCCAGCCTTTGATCCTGGGTTGGGGGAGACTGAAGGGCGAGGGGAAGGAAAGGAGGAAGGGGGGGGAGGAAAGGGGGAGGCCCGTCACAGTGCTCAGCGCGCATGCGCAACCTTGGCCCCTAGCTCCGAGCAAGAGGCGCTCCTGGATCACAGCGAAGGAAAATGCAGAACCCCTCGGAATCGCCTAGTCTGGCATGCGTAGCTTCAGAAGAGAGGCAGGCAGGAGCTCCACAGTGAGCCCTTCCTGGCTCGGGCCAGCAGCTCAGCCGGCTTTGCTGGAAGGGAGGCTGGATTTCTACTCATGGGTACCTATGAGTAGAAATTTAGCTTTTCTGAAAATTTAGCTTTTCTGAAAAATGGCCACTGTCGTGCTAACTAACATTCTGTCAGTGTCATTTTGGAAAGCAACCTGGTGATAGCTGTCCAAATGTAAACTGTGACAAAACAAACACAAAAGGCTGGGCGTGGTGGCCCACACCTGTAATCCCAGTACTGGGGAGGCTGAGGCAGGAGGATCACTGTGAGTCTGAGGCCAGCCTGGGCTACGTAGGCGAGTTCAAGGCCAGCACTATGTAGCAAGACCTTGTCTCAAAAGAAAAAAAAAATAGTAAGCTGTGAATACTCCTGCTCTCAGTGAAATGCATCCTGCAGTCGCTCCCCAGGAGTAAGCAGAGACACACATGACACAAAGTCCAATATGCACTGACTTTTTCTAACAGGAAAAAAATCTAGAGAAACCCTAAAAGTCCTTCAATAAGAGATTTGTGAACTAACTTATACCGTGCAAGGAAGCGGAACGTCCCGTTAAGAGAGAAGATGTAGCTGGGGTCTGTAGCATGCAAGCTTGAAACTCAGCTACTTGGAAGGCATAAGGCAGGAGGATCTTTGGTTCAAGGTGAGCCTGGAAATTTAGCAAGCCCTAGTCTCAAAAACAAAACAAAAGAAACAAACAAAACAAAACAAAACAAAACTAACAAATGCTTCCTTAGGTAGCAACATAAGAAAGGTTCCAAGACATACTGTGAAGCAGAAGAAAGCAAGCTGGAGTAGGGTATGGCACAATCCTATTTGTATTAAAAAAAAAAGGAACGTAAGCATTTTGATGGAGCAGAGACTCCTTGACTGTTCAGAATGTTTAGCCAGAGCGGTACAGCTAAGAGTCCAAGTTGGAGAGACAGATCTGTGTGCATCATTGCACCCTTCTGTGTGGTTCGAATTTTTTAACAAATAAAATATGCATTGGGTTCACATGGCACAGCCTCCGTGGCACAGCGGCAGAGCTGCAAGAAATGGCAACGCCTTCTAGGTAGACTTAATCCAAAACGAGGGGCTGCACACGACGGCAGTGCTTCACACACAAGAGATAGAACACAACCTCTGGTGTGCTTCCAGTTTTGGTGACAAGCCATAGCAGCCTCAGGCACTGCATGAGACCCAGTGCTGTGTGTATGGGGGCTCCAGGCTTTGGGGGTCCTGAGCATCCTGAAGAGGCTGAAAAAGCCCCAAGACAAGGGCTCGTGTGTTCAGTTACGATGTGGAAACAGGGCGAGAGGAAAGGAGACGTTTCCTGTTTAAATCCACCACGCCTGGTGCGATTCCACGTGATATCATTTGGTCTCAGAAATGGTTTTCTTAAAAGTTGTATATAGTTACTATAAAATAGGCTATGGCACTGTCTGCCAAGGACTGTTTTCAGAGCTGCTCCAAATATGGAAAACATATTGTTTGCTCCACCTTGGCCTTTCTTTCCACCACTTATTTTGAGGTCTGGGGACAGTCTGGATGGACAGTGCTAAAGGTATTTGAAGGATGGCTTTGGACTTCCGCTAGACAAAGGAGAAAGTCACACGGCCTGCCAGAAAGCCGGTTTCCATGCAGCTCAAGTTGCCATCATGGAAATGGTGGTTGGAAGCAAGTCACAGTGAAATAGCGAAGTTTACAAGCCATGGGGGTGCACAGACGCCCTCTGCATTCACAAGGAGTGTCAAAAGTAGCACTGAGAGGCTGGGAGAGATGACCAAGGGGACTTGAGGGGGTATCAAGGTAGAAGCCAGGATTAAGCTCAGAGAGACTCACAGAGCAACCCGCCCTCCCTCGCCTTCTGCCATGTCTCATGTGACAGATATCCTGAGGAGTCTCCCAGGAGCTGGGGATGGTGGGCAGGGAGCGTGCAGGCACAGAGCCACCCCTGACGGGCACCAGAGGCCTCCCGGGGCTCTGGAAAGAAGCAACATCTTTTAGCCAGCTGAGTGGCGGCAACATCACTGAACTCAGTAGCAAGATGAAGAGATGATAGTATTTTCCATAATTCCCTTTAAAGGAAGTAGCTATGGGAGATGAAAGGGGCCTACAGGGAGGGGTTAGGCCCTTGTGGACACTCTCTTGTCTTGTGGGGAAAGTGGGTGCTACTAACTGCGGAACTTTTGTGTTGCTGAGGGGGCTGCAAATTTAGGGTCAGAAATGAATTTTTTCAACATAGGATTAAGACTGAGGCTGCCTTCTTTGGGCTCTTTCCTGGGCCATTATTCATTTAAGAGCACTGGGCCCTTCCTGGGAGTAAAGAGTCAACAAGTATTTAAAACCCACTCATTTAAACAGTGTCAAATTATTACCCTGCCTCCACTTGGGTGTGAGGCATGGCTTTTGGGCCTATAGTCCCCTGTCCAGCCTTTTCGTAGTTGAACAGTGGGAAGACCCTAACCCTACAGTAGGGACAGCTGCCCAACTGTGTGATGGGCACTTCCGGTGTCAGCCATCTTGGGAGGAGCTCAGACAGGAAGTCACAGGCAGTCACAATGGCGCCCCCAGTTTGGAAAGAGAGTGAGGTCCTTTGTGCCAAATTGAAAAGGTAGGTGTTTGAGTGTGGTGCTGGTCACAGGGAAGCAGGAATGGGATGGGATGGAATTTTTTAGTGCCAAAGAATGGGAGCCATTGGTAAGCATTTATTGAGGGACTCCTGTCAACAAGATGAATATGATGGAGAGTTGCTATTGAGGAATACAGTACTTAACACACAGCATTGTTTTTAGATTGATACTGTGGAAGCCCAAACACTCCTTATTGATCACCTTCACAACCTATCAACCTGTGAAAAATTTGAAGGTTTAAGACCCTCCTGTATACAGGCCTTATCACCTTGAGTCTCAATGGGAGCTGCCTTGGCTTTGGTAAACAGTGAACCCCGAGATTCCAATTACATCTGGGACTTAGCTGGATTCTTGATCTCCTCACCCTCAAGTGTGGCAGGCACAGCTCTGGGCCAATCAAGCACCGAATTTCCTGGGATGTTCTCCCAACCAGCCAGACCGGAAATACCAGAAAAGCTTCTGTCCTCAGAGGGCGTGTCAATTTTTTTTCTTTTTGACCTGTACAATTCTGAATAGAAACTGGAATAATAATTACAATGATACATGCTTACAGATTTTAACTAATTAATCCCTTGGAGTCCTTTTTTAGGGGAAAAGCATTCTACCCACCTCATACATCAGGAAAACAAGAGGCCATATGGTTTGGCTGGGCTGGGTGGTCGCTGGTGTCAGTAGAAGAGTGGAGACTACGGCTTCAACAGTCCTTGACTTCTTGGCCTGTGTCCAGATCGCTGGGCCTTGCAGCCCCTGAAAAGGCAACACATGAGAAAATGAAGTGACCCAGACCGTAAACCACCAGGAGCAGTTGCCTCTAGTTAGCAGAGCCTGCAGCCCTGCCTGGGCCTGTTTCTCTTTGGGGGCAGGCTCGGAGTGGGGGAAACCTGCAAATGCCAGGAGGAGTTTGCTCACTTTTCATTACCAGTTAAAACAGGACATTCTGTCAAGAAAATTTCCCCTGAAAGAAAACTCCAGGTTGCTGTGAAAGTTTCTTCTTTTTCTCCTTCAAATCCCAAGGACAGCAGACATATAATTCAACATTGGGAAAATACTGTCTCTGACCACAACAACACCCACCCCACCCAACAGACGAACACACAACTAAAGGCCCTCAAGTTAGCAGAGCACCCAGCCTGGGCTGCCAGAGGGCATTTTCATAATTAAAACTAACTAAATCGATGGATCAAAAATCTCCTGGTGTGCTATCTGCCGAGAGACATAAACTCCTTGATTTCCTTCCCTGGTTCCGCGTTACCTTTTCCAGCCTCGGAGGGTCCTCCCTGACGCTGGGAGCACATCTGGGGGCCATGTGTTTCTATCCTTTGCTCCTGCACAATGGTAATTTTTTTGGCAGGGAGGACTACAGGAAGTGCAGCAGATTGTGAAGAACAAGGAGCCGCCCCAAGACCCGAGAAGAGGAACACCTTCGCTCTCAGCAACTCGGAACACCGACATCTGCTTCGGACAGTGGTTACCGTAAGAAGCTCATCCCAGCCCTGATTTTGGTGAGTCTGTCTGGAGATGACAGCCTCATATTGAAGTCATTTCTCCCCACCAGCAGGTCTAGAGGTGGTTCACATGGTGTCTATTTTACATAGTTTTGACTGCTGCAGGAAACCTGGAGAGGGTTTTTGAGAGAGTGTGTCTAGGCATATGGATAAAGCGCTCCAGCTTGACGGTCTGGAAACACCATTAGCAGAGCCTTGAAAGGTTCTCCAGGAAGCGTCAGCTGTTAATGATGCTCCCGTGTGAGCTGAATGGAGATAAGGTGCAACTTTGCAGGTAGCCAGGTGCTCCAAGCTGAGGTCTTGCTCAGGGAGACGCAGACGCGGCCCCTTCTGAACCCAGAAAACATTTCCAAGGAAACAGTGCAAACCTACAACGCTCCTGTTCCAGGAGATCTACTTGTCCCTCTTTTGATGAATGAAAGAGTGACACGCTGATAGCCTGCGCCGCTGCATCCTGCTACAGGCTGAGAGGGCTCCACCGAGACGGTCAGAAATCCTAAAACAACTGTTGCGTGGCTTCAAGGGACAGTTTTTCTGTCCATGGCTATTGGTTGACTTTCACTTTGTAGGAAAACACTGAATGACAATGTATGAAGAGGGAAGGAAAAAGATGTCCTCAGCACGGTTATGACCTCGTGAAGGGGTCGGGAGCACAACTGAAATCTAGCTAAAATGCAAGGCAGTGAAATACTCCTGCAGTGGATTGTATCTGGTCATCACAGTGAATGAAGTGGATGCGTATGAATTAAGAGTTAAGCAGAAAAGGCCAGTGCCTTCTGGTGAGGGACGTTAGTCTGGGCAAGCTCCTTTCTTATTTTTACTTCATATACATCTGCACTGAATACGTTATTTAAGCCAGGACATATTTATATAATTCTGATGAAACAGGGATAAAAGTGAAAAATATGTCATACATGTCCCCAAGGTCCTATCTACCCCATCTGCCCACCTTAGCCTCTTCCTTCTTATTCACAGACCCCAATTTTGCTCATGAATCTGCCCATTTTCCTGCAGACTGACTCAGGCATGGGAGTCTCCGGAGACACCTGGGCAAGTGTAAAATCTTGGTGGTCCCACCTCGGCAGTGATTGGTTGAGTCAGATCATGTGGTGCTGTCAGGACCCAAAGGGCTCTGAAAAAGAAGGGCCACAAAGACAAAGCCCTCCTCTTCCTTCCCCTGTCATCTGGTGCCTTAGCGAGCTAAGGGGACCAGCCGGCCACACTGAAGCTGCTGGTAGGAGACTGGAAAGACCTGAGTCCTCGACACTGTTAAGCCTCTAGGTTAACCCAGGCTGAAAAGGCCCTGTTGGACCTCTGCCTCCACAAGAGGGCACATGCTG
>PVJX010006269.1:58064-79049 GCA_004027295.1 Dolichotis patagonum
GTGTGTGTGTGTGTGTGTGTGACGGGGGGGGGAGAGAGAGAGTTGAGACATTCTTAAGATAAATTGTTAGGCAGCCCAACTTTTGCAAACAAAAGAAGACTGTGTTCCAGACTTTACCACAAAAACAGCCCAGGAAGTTAACTCGCTTAGGTGGAAGTGGAGGCCTAGGCCCCCACCCCAGTGATGCTCGGCAAAGGCTGCCCCCTCTTGTGACCACCCGTGCCAGCCCCGCTGGCCCCTGGAGTGTGACCTCCACAACACCGGGCAGTAGCCTCCTCACCTCCTCCTGCACCCCGGGCCAGCCCCACGCAGGACGGGGACCCAGGCGGCACAGTACTGGAACCTGACCTCGAAGCGCTGGGCTCCTTTAGACCCCTGCTCCTGGCCGTGCAGGCTGCAGGCTGCTTCTGTCTGCTTCAAACGTTAACCAGCGCTAGTGACACGGGCCCTACTTTTCAAGCAAGACAGGACTGAGAGCCGCCCCACAGGACCCCGTTGCGGGCCCAGGAATGAGGGGGATGGGTGGTGCGTGGGCCACAGGATCCGCAGGCTCAGATGTCGGGGACCTGTTGGACCTGCGCCCGCCAGGGAGAATGCTGCCATCAGATACTCAGATGTGATGCCCAGAGGCAGCCACTGGTTGATCACCTTCCTGCAGGGCCGGCAGGTGCTCCTTCCAGGAGACAGGAAACAGGAATGGTGTGACGTGGTCCCCCCACATTCTCCATACTAGGCCATGGCACATGGAGGAGTGGGGATTAGGGACAGGGTGACGTGGAGTCCCTCAGGACACCTTTCTAAGGTCCCTCTGGCTGTGTGCTGTGGGCTCTGCCTCTGTGACAAGGTGCTTGCTTGACCTTGATTTGCTCTTGGAGTTCTGGGCCCTTTGAGAGCCTGCTCCATCGCCCGCTGCCCAGGGAAGCTGCTCCGTGCAGGCAGGAGCTCCCTGCAAGGTGCCAGCCAGGGGTCTCACGGGGAATAAAGACCAAGGCCCATCTGAGCAGGCTTGGCCAAGCCACTCAACCACCAATCCACACATTCCCCACGCGAGGCCCAGCCGTGCAACCTCAAGAGAAGTAGAGGGCACAGGGCTGGATGCTGAGGCCGTGGGGTCCACCAGGCAGCCGAAGCAGAAGTGCACAGAAGTTGGGGTGCCAGCGGCTTGCACGTGCTAGAGGACTCTGGGGCAGGAGAGGCCGGCGGACTCTGCAGAAGGAGTTTGAGGCTGAAGAGGATGGGAGCTAGTGAGAAGGAGAGAAGGTTCTGGAGCTAGGAAGGGGAGGACTGGGGGTCAGAGGATGAGGAGCACCCGGCTAAGGCGGGGGATGCCAGTGGTGACCTTGGGAGCTGGGTACAAGCCTGGAGAGAAGGTGGCCACATAGGGACACTTTCCGAAACTTGGCAGAGGCTCTGGTGACTTCTGGAGCTGGCAAACAGCAGGCCAGGTGGGTGGGGTGGGTGTGGCAGGCTCACGTGGGGTGCAAATGTGGGTGCCAGGAGCAGCTGCCCTCTGTGCATGGGGGAGGCTGTGCCTGAGGGGATGGCCCCCGTGTGGTCTGATGCGGCCAGCTGCCCAGCTGTCCTCCAGTGGTCCAGGTAGCTCTGGGAATGTACAGAGAAGCCACCAGGTAAGTCCTGCTGCCTCTGGGCGATGGTGTCTTCAAGCACGAGCTGGGGCCTCCTCCCTGCCTACCACATTTTCCACTGTGGGACCCCAAAGCTCAGCTCCAGAGCCTCAGGGAAGTGACTCTTCAGGAGGAGAGCGCATGCCTGCGTTGTCCCATCCACAACCCCCTTCTGCCATAGCTGGAAAGCAACCACACACAACACCCCAGGGAAGGGGGCATGGCTGTGTTCTAATAAAACTTTATTTGCAAAGCAAGTTGTGGGACAGGTTTAGCCCCAAGTCATAAATCTGATGTTTGACAAGGAAACTGGGACTCCTTTCCTCCCTCCAAAAAGTGGGACCACCGTATCAACACTACACAGCTACCAGAACCAGACCAGGACCCAAGGGTCAACTTCTCCATCATGAGTTTTCTTCTTTCTGCTCCCACAGCTCCATGCTTCTGGCACTGTTCCCAGAACAGACAATGGAACTGACTGACTCCAAGACCTGCAAGTCCAGCAGGACGCTCGGATGTTTGTGTTTTCACCGAGGTAGAGAAAATAAAAACAGACGAGGGGCTTCCTTGCTATTACCTTAAAAGGTGTGTTCATTTAAATAAACTTTAAGGCACCGGTGTGGCTGGCCCAGGCAATAACACCTGAGGCAGATTCCTCTCCCGTTTCCTCCTGATTAATCTTTCCTCTGGGCCTTCCCTTCATCTGCCAAGTAACACAGTCCATCTGGCTACCGATGCCCACCACCACGCCTGGGCTGTGATACATCTCATCTGCACGGACCTGCACAACTTCCCAAAGCTGGGACAAGGCTAGGTGAGACCTCAGAAGCACTGGGGTCCCCAGAGTTTTGATCATGCTCGGTGGTAGGAGCCTCCTACATTGTCACTTTCACCTATGGGTACCAAAGCCCTCTGACGTGAGCACACAAATGCATTCGAAGAAATGTGGGATCCATAATACTCCGGTGACTCACACAGGTCCCAACGCTGCGGAGCTTGTCTGTCCTTGGACGTGATAATTTCATCAATGCCGACCACCCTGTCAGCGTGTCAGATTGAAAACATTACACGGGAGTAATGAAAAATTGCCGACATCTCACCACCATCTCGTGATTAATGGGCAGCTCCTCGGAGATGGATGGGTTTGTTTGATTTTGTTACCAGGAGTGACGGATGGCTGTTTTAAAAAATACTTAGCTGTAGAGTTGCTCTCCATGAGATAATTTTCATACGCCTTGTGTAGCTGTGTCCAGAATAATTGGACTTTATTGCCTTCCTCCCGTGCATGAACCGAGGTTCCCTGGAGAAGCACAGCAGTGTTGGACGTTGCTGCTTTAATATTTCTGCGCACGTTGGCTGCCGAATTCAGGGACAGCCCCCGACCAGATGGCCAGCCTGCCGCTCGGTGACATCCCCATTTCCCGTCGATTACTCACCAACGGAAAATAACGTGACACGAATTTCCCATTTCGAGCAATACGTGGCTCCGTCCTTGTGTTATCTGCACTGAAGATAAATGACTTATCATGCGATGATTTCTTCCGTGTCCAGGGGGAGAACAGGAGGAACAGCGGGTCACCGGCGTCCAGCAGGAAAAGGGAATCACTGGCTGCTGGTAAGGCATGCGCTGGGGCGTTTACATTTAATTTCCTAATTGGTTTTTATGTTTTTCTCTTAGAGCTTACTTGTCTGTTGCTCAGAAACAAAAACAAAAAAGAAAACCAGATTTTGGCTCCTGAAAGCCTATATAAGCTCTGGAGTTAGGAAAAGCCCTTCCCGAATACCCCGGTTTTTGGTTGTGTCACCCGGATGTCACTTTGTTCAGCCCCAGCTGAGAGGCAGAACTGAGGGAGCAAACACTGGTTTCTAAAAAATGTGCAAAAATGTTATCTTCCAAATGGGCTCAAACACAATCGTTTTCCAAAGTTATTGTAGAAATTTCATTTTATTTATTTATTTATTTTAAGAATTTTTACTTCTCGAAATTGTACTTATGGTTCTCCAGCGTTTGACTCAGCGTTGTCCAGACTTTAAGGTCATCGTGTTTTTTACATCTTGGTGTGACCTCAGCCTTGGAGGTCAATGTGTTTTCATAATCCCCTCTCCTTAATTATCATTACTGGCCAGGGAGTGACAACATTATTAAGAGTGTGAGCATTTATCACTACCATGCAACTCTCAGTGTGCCAGGCAGTGTGCCCAGAGTGTTCGATGCTTTAAGTCATTTAATTGTCATCACTGTCCTGCAGGGCTCATGCTATCTCTACCATCAGTTTCCACAGAAGGAAAGTGAGACAGTCCAGGGTCCAAGTCCCAAAGGCCAAGCATGATTTGAAGTCACAAATCTTTTAACCTCTGTGCATTAGGGAAGCCAACAGCTGGCAAACTCTTCTTTCTGGAAGGTTCTGACCTTCCTCTTCTCAGAGAGCAGACAACACATTACTTCTCAGTTTCTGCTTCTCTGGAGGGGCCACAGAGTCTCTGCTTGCCCAATTCGTGCAGGAAGGCAGAGCTAAGGAGCTGGGTTGGGGGTCTCTTGCCCAGGAGCTGGTATTGAGCCTTCTATTCCCACAGGGGTCATCTGTGCCTGTCCTGCAGACAAATGATTACCTTAGACCCTACGTTAGCTGCTAGCAAATTGCTTTGATTTAGTAAAAGAATCTATATGAAGGCAGAAGACTCAAAAGACTGTGAAAAGTTTTAGAAATGATAGAAGGTTCTGGACATGTGAACCTCATTCCTCCTCTCCCTCAACCCTGCTACAGAGTCATATTGGAGGTAGAAAATCCTACAAATTGTGCAAAGCTCTGGACATGTAAACCTTTCTCCTCTTCTTCATCCCTAGCAGACAGTCATGTTGGGAATAAAATATTCTACAAACTGTGGAAAGTTCTAGAAATGATAGAAGGTTCTGGACATGTGTATCTCATTTCTCCTCTCTCTCAACCCTGCTACAGTCTGAGTCATATTGGAGGTAGAAGGTTCTACAAACTGTGGAAAGTTCTGGAAAGTTCTGGATGTGTAAACCTTTCTCCTCTCCTTCATCCCTAAGACAGAGTCATGTTGGGAATAAAGTATTCTACAAACAACTGTGGAAACTTCTAGAAATAATAGAAGGTTCTTGACATGGCTTTCTCCTTCCTCCTCCTCTCCCTCATCTCTACCACAGGCGGAATGCTGCAGAGCAAGCTGCTCCCTTGCTTGGGCCTCTGTCCACCAAACCAAGGAAGCCAGAATGTAAGACAGGCTGCGGCTGACAGTGCCCAGCAACCAAACTCAATTAAAGGTCACCAGCCCACGAGTTTACCCATTAGTAACTCAAGCCTCTTACAAACGCATTTGTATTCATCCAGACGGCTGTTTTGGCTATGAAGAAATGCTTCCTCTAAACTAAAATTAAAAACAATTTGAGCAGAAGGCTGAAGGCCAGCCTATAATCATGTTTCAAAGAATCTATTTTCTTATACAAAGGGACTTCTTAAGTCTTAAAGCCCTCTCTCTACTCCTGGTGGTGATTTCTAGCTCAGAGACAGTACACAGCTTGCTTGGTTTCTTTTTTCTCTTAAGCAGACTACTCTGCGAGTGAAAAAGCCAAATCCTTATCCTATAAGTCCCCTAATCACCATCTTTCTCAGTACCTCATGACAGGTTCAAAAAAATGAATTACTACGAGGCATTTTCTGTCATATTTTCCCTTAATCCGTATTTGTTAGTCATGAACTAGGAGATATGGACCATTTCTCATAATCTTATTTCTGATTGATATATGTTAGTGTCATACAAATCACCGTTACCTGATAGATCTAAACGTAGTAAAAGAAAGTGTCTCAGCCAGGCATGGTGGTGCACATCCGTAATCCCAGCACTCTGGGAGGCTGAGTCAGGAAAATTAGAAGTTTGAGTCTTGCCTGGGCAATTTAGTGAGACTGTCTCAAAATAAAAAATACACAAAAAAGGGGCTGAGATAGAGCTCGGTGTGAAGGCCCTGGGCCTAATCACCAATACAGAAAAGAAAGAAGGAAGAGAGAAAGGAAGAAAAAAAAAGGAGAAGAAAAAGAAACTCTTTTATGCAGACCAGTATTCTACTGTGTAGTTTTCCTGTGATGTTAGAGTCAAAGTTAGCATTTTGGCTTACAATACCTGTTTCCTTCTCACGGACCCCAATAATAGATACCCAAGCAGGGCACTTTGTGGGTGGTTAACGAGACGATTAAGAAGGCCAGCATTTCCATGATTCATTTATGCTTCACCTCGTGTCTCAGTTAAAGATTAAGTCTTCGCATCAGATTTTTAGCTCAAAAGCAGGTTCGGCAGGGGTGTGGAATATTTTCTTTATATTTAAAAACCAAGCCCTCGTAGATAGAGTTTGGTTTATTTTTAACAGGGGCAGGAGGACTGTGGGAAACCGGTCTCCCGATTGCTTCCCATTTGTGCACACACTGTGATCCCTGGGGAAAGTAGGGGAGGCTGGGGGTGACCCTGGGGGGCGGGGCCCATTCTGAGGGGCGGGGAATGAACTGGGAGAAAGGGGCAGCAGCAATCTCCAACCAGCTCAAGTATAAAGAAAGAAGTAAAACGTTTATCGAATAAACCAACATAGAAGGATCTCAGAGACAAATCACTGAGGGAAAAACCTAGATGCATTAAAAGCAAGTTTACGGAGCAAACCGTGTTCAGTAAACAGCACTAAAAAGAAATCTATACATGGCAGGCAGGCGCTCGACTACTACATTCTCAGCCCTGTAAATGGAGTTTTACAAGAACTTTGCACCCCAAGTAATAATTGCCTCTAGGGTTAGACAGGAGAGAATTAGAACTGGGTGACAAAATAAACCTTAGTCTTTCAGTAATGTTTACTTTTTAGTTTTATTTATTTATTTAATAAATATTTCTTTTTGGTAGGCTGGGAATTGAATCCAGGGTCTCTCACGTGTAAAGCATGTGTTCTACCACTGAGTTACACTGCCGGCCTCTGTAATGTCTATTTTTTAAATTAGGGATCATATATTTTGTATTACTTAGAGGATTAAAATATATATTTAAAATATAATTTACTTTTCATTACAATGCATGACGTGTAGGGATATTATGTTATGTCTGTGCATGTCTAGGTTTGGTATTTCAAAGGCAAATGAATTCTGGAGAAATGGAATTATTGATCCATAAAACTAGAGTTCATCCAGTCAAACGCCCATATTTTCCGAATGACAGAATGGGGGATTCTTGTGCTCCTTCTGTTGACCGACCCAGGAAGCGACATATAAAGTAATTCATGGAAAAGTCACCGTGGACCTCCAATTTTCCAGACAACTATGTAAAATTATGTTAAAATACGTCCCCAACCCACGTGCAGCTAGGCACGATGGTACAAACATCTGTTATTCTTAGCTACTTGGGAGGCTGAGACAGGAGTATCACTGGCCTGGGACCCTGCCTCAAAAACCAAAAAACAAATAAACAAAATCCAAACAATCGACTGCAAAGGAGATTTTTCTCTGAAGAGGTTCTGCTCTATCCTAAGCGAGGCGGGAGTGTGACAAACTTGAAAGACGACTGGATTGGGAGTCTGAAGATTTACAGTCCTCCGGAAGCCACCGTGTGACCTTGGCGTAAGCCAGTCTGCGGGCTCCAGAGATTGCTCAGGCCCTCAGGAGATACTGCGATGGACGGATCGCAACGGGGAGACCTTCCTCTGTGAGGCCCCAATGCTGGCCGCACAAGACACACGCAAGCCTGTTGCACAAGTGAGGCTCTCACTAGAAACTTCGTGTGGTGGTTTGAACAACAAAAGGAAAAGAACATTTCTTTGGAGACTATCACCTGAAAGGAAAACCAGTATTGGGCTAAAGAAAATGCTAAGTTAGGATCTGAAATATGTTTGTCTAGAGATAAAAAGTTTTCCCGCTTTAAATAGTCACTGCCGGCCCCCTGGAGGCTCTGCTGCCAGCAACTCAACTGCAACATCTGTACTGGCCACGGACGCGCGGCAGGGAGGGCTGGCTGCCTCTGGGACCCCTGACACCCCTGCTCTGTTGAGGTTTATTTTGCCAGCACCCAGAGACCCACGCGTCTCACATCTGCAGGGCTGCTTCTGAGACACCGAGCTATAAACAAGTAAACTCAGCATGGTCTGCAAATTCAGAGCACAGCACACAACTCCGCAGAAAACACCTTCTGAGGGCCTGAAGGCGGAAAGCTTGAGAGGATGGTGGGGGGCTGCGGTGGGCGGGGGCTCCATGGCAACCAAGGCCACGCCATCCTGAGGCCTGCCCTGGCCGAACTGTCCATGCTTGACGATGCCACAGCTCACAGCTGTGGACTCAGCCTCCACATCTGTACCAAGAGTTAAAGCAAGGACGGGGACAGAGCCATCCCAGTTATGCTCGCCCACCTGACTCCAGGAGGAATGGTCATCACCTAGAAATCAGCCAATAACAAATGCTGGAGGGGTTGCGGGAGGTGGGGTGGGGGAGGTCCTTCTACACTGTTGGTGGGGCTGTAAACTAGCGCAACCACTATGGAAATCGGTGTGGAGAGTCCTCAAAAGACTAAAACTAGACATTCCATTCTACTCAGCTATTTCCCTTCCAGGTATCTTCCTGAAAGACTTATTACAGAGGTCTATGCATGCCATGTTTATAGCAGTGCAACTCTTAATAGCTTAAGTTTTGGAAGCAGCCTATGTCCATCAGTGGGTGAATGGATAAAGGAGGTGTGGTTATTTATACACAGTAGACTACTACCCTGCCTTGAAGAAGGATAAGCTTGAGCCATTTGTAGGAAAATGGAGGCACCTTGAGACCATAATGTTAAGTGAAATAAATCAGATGCACAAGTGTAAATATCATATGGTTTCTTTTATATAAGAAACCCAAAGTATGAATAAAGAACCAAATAAAAGATAGATAATAGGAAGTAAGGAGATAAATCTTTCTCAAAAGGATCACGAGAGTGGAAAGAGGGAGGCAGAGACGGGATAGGGGATGAAAGAAGGAGCTGAGATGTGTTATGTATGCGCACCAAGTCACCACAAAAATATATAAACATTACGTACTGCACACGTGGACTAATAAAATACAGGAAGATGGTTGCCTGGGTGGGTAGCTCAGTGGTACAGTGCCTGCCTAGTATGTGGGAGGCCCTGGGTTTGAGCCCTAGTATTGCAAAACAAGCAAAAGTAACACGGAAGTTGATGGGGTTTGCCCATATGAAATAGCGTGGCACATGGCGCCGGGCCCTAGAGCGACAGCGCGACCCTCCAATACTGACTTCTGCGTTCTTTTTCTGAGTCCCAGTTGAACCTCCTGCTTTTTGTGCATGCGCTAACATTCCCCCAATCAGCTGTCAATATGACACTCTGCCCGCCCCTTCAAGCTCCACCTCCTGCCACACCTAATAAAAGCCTGCTGTTTCTTCAACTGCCTCGGAGGGGTTTTGCACACTTCTGCAGCCTCTGGTTCCTGTAATAAAGGCCTTTTTCTTTTTCTCAGCCTGTGCTTCTGTACAGCATGAAAAAAAACCTATCAGATGTTGTGAGGAGTTGTGTGCTGCCGTGCGGGCAGGTACTGATGAGACCAGGAAAGAGAAAGTGAGCAAATGGAGATGACACCCGGGTCACAAATCAGAAGGACTTCACTGCCAGCCGGGGCCAAAAGTGAGCACCGAGAAACGGCAAGATTAGTTTTCCTGAGTGAGGTGTTCACTTTTTTAAAAAAATTACATTTGATTAATTGGAATTAATCATTGTAAAGATTTTGAAGGAGACTTGGGGGTCACATCCAGGTCAACACATGCTACTTGGGCTCGCAGATGTCACCAGCAGGAAGGGAGCAAGACTGTCCCACTGCAGTGACATCGTCCGACTCCTCAACACAGCATGGCCTGCCTGGACCCTCCATCCCTGCCCTGCTGGCAAGCTGTGTCTCAGTCGCCTGCCATAGCCAGCCTCAGTGTCCGCTCTGCCCCATGCCACCTGCGTCCCAGCCCCTGAGGCCAGACAGGAACAAGGTTCTCAGACTCGCTGGCGACAGCTCTGCAGTCAGCAACACAGAAAGGCAGCTGCCTTCCTCCCTCGATACGGTGGCGGAATCGAATCCTCAGCATGGGGCCACTACAAGCCTGAGTGTACTGGGCAGTAGGGACACAGAAAGGGGACTTCCGAGGGAGGGAGGACAGGAAGAGACACAGACCCTGTCTGAATGAGACGATGGTCACATCGCCTCTCTGTTTAAAAAATGACTTTGTGAAGACCAATGGTACTGGAGAAAAGTATGTGATATGAAATCAAGAGAAAAATACCACCTGAGATGTGTACAGATTGTATGTGGATATGAAATATGTTTGAAAACTGATATATATGTGCGCTTAAACAAACACAAGCAGGTGTAAATGCATAGGTATGATCACAAGTTTTCTTCTGGAAAGCAGACAGATTCACGCACTGAGAGAATAAGGGAGTTCACAGACGGTGTCTCTTCGCAGGCGACTTCACGATTTTCAGGATGGTAGGATTATGAGGATCTACTGTTTCTACTGCACTGGAAAAGGACCTGAGTACTGTTCTTCTGACAAGGACATTCTATGGGACCAAGGGACTCGAAACCCTGCAGGTTTCAGCAATGGCACCCTGCAGCCCCCTCCCCCCATGCTGAAAGCAGCAAGATTGATGTTAAAGGTGTCCTGTTTGGTGTAATAAGGGGACTGATGTACAGGAGAATGTCCTTGGGAGACACCTAATGAAACATTTATTGTGAAGCTGCATGATGGTTTACAGTTTACTGTCAAGTGGTTAAGAAAACAGGAATCCAAAACTGATATGCATATATTCAAATTCATGTGCAGAGAGAGAGTGTGAGAGACAGAGAGGGAAGACAAACATGGCAAATTGTGAACACTTGCTATGTTCAGGTGGACCTAACATAATTACACATATTCATGAGTATTGATCGTCCTATTCTTCGATCTTTCCTATATGATTGAAAACTGTCACAGTAGCTTGGGTGTGTCTCAGTCGCCTGCCATAGCCAGCCTCAGTGTCCGCTCTGCCCCATGCCTCCTGCGTCCCAGCCCAGGCCAGACAAAAACAAGGTTCTCAGACTCGCTGGCAACAGCTCTGCAGTCAGCAACACAGAAAGACAGCTGCCTTCCTCTCTCGATACGGTGGCGGAATCGAATCCTCAGCATGGGGCCACTACAAGCCTGAGTGTACTGGGCAGTAGGGACACAGAAAGGGGACTTCCGAAGGAGGGAGGACACTTCCCTCACACTTCCAGATGAGCCAAAGATACATTAAATCATTTTTCGGAAGCTGAGGTGTACCTCAAATGATGTAAACGGCTAGGGTTAGTGTTAATAGGTTTCAAGGATCAATCATAAAACTTAGCAAGAAAAAGCAAAATCCCACCCCAACCCCACCAGCAGCATTCCACTGTCACGCCCTGCAGGATGGTAGGAAGGAAGGGCTCCCGAGGGTGGTGCTGCCCAGGGCCACCACTCACGGGACTCATGGGATGAGAAGCCATAGTGCTGGGAAGAGGGTGCCTACACTGGGATCACCCTTAAACTCTGCTTATGCCTGAGATGGAGTGGCAGGGTGCTGTGTCAACCCGTCCAGGGCACAGACATTTATGGAGGACCCTCTGTCACTGTGAGGCTGCCCACACAGGATGGAGAGGAATAAGGGCCACAGGATGCCCCTGATTCCAGTCACCCAGCTACCAGCCAGGTGCAAATATCTCCCTTCTGTCCTGGCTACAATCCTGTGTAGCCAGGACAGCTGTCTTTCAGACCTGCTTGGGGACAAGGGTCCAGAGGTGGCCGTCCGGGGCTGACCCTGTTCCTAACTGTCAGCAGGAGTCCCTGTCACTACCCATGTCCAGGTAAGGGATGTGGAGCATGTGCTGTGAATTACTTAGTGATTTATTTAACATCTATTCAGCACTGTGCTAGTCAGCTTCCTATTGCTGTGACCAAGTCCCTGAGAAAAATCCACGTAAAGGAGGAAAGGTTTACTTTGGCCTAGTTTCAGAGCTTCCAGGCCATGTCACTTGGCCTCATTTCTCTGAGCCTGTAGCAGCACAGGACATCACGGCGGAGCATGGCTGCTCCACTCATGAAGATCAGGAAGCAACAGAAGGAAGAGGACAGGACCCTAAAATCCCCTGAGGCCTTGCCCCGCCAGTGACCTCACTTCCTCTCGAGCCCCGCCTGCTAAAGGTTCCACCACCTTCTGGTGGTGCCCCATGTTGGGGACCACACCTTCCAATATAGACCTTGGGGACATCCATGATCCAAGCCATGACAAACACCTACTATATGCCGGGCATGGGGACAGACACAAGGATACATTCATGAATAAATCAGGCAAGATTCTAGCACTTTTGGTCTCCAAAGTCTACTGAGAGATGAAGGCAAGGAAGCAAGCAGGCAAATGAATACGTGTGCGCGTAGTATGTGTGGCAGGTGTGTGTGGTGTGCAAGGTGTGTGTTGTATGTGGCATGTCTGTGGCGTGCGTTATGTGTGTATTTGGCAACTATGTGTGGTTGTGCATGGTGTGCAGTGTGTGTGTGTGTGTATGCTATGTGTGGTGTGTGTGTGTGTGTGTGCAGTGTGTGTGTATGCTATGTGTGGTGTGTGTGTGTGTGTGCAGTGTGTGTGTATGCTATGTGTGGTGTGTGGTTGTGCATGGTGTGCAGTGTGTGTGTGTGTGTATGCTATGTGGTGTGTGGGTGTGTGTGTGTGTGCACGTGTGAATGCACACACATACACACAGATGAGGCTCCAAGCCGAATTCTTCCAGGCCTTCAAGGACCTTCAGCCCACCTCTCAGCGCTGTCTCAGCCTGGAACCCTCTTCCTTGCCTGTCTCAGTTATAGGACGACCGGGAAGTCCCCCTCCTGCCCTCTGATCAGTTGGCCCCGGGCCCTCAGCCACTGTCCCCTCTGCACCCGTCACAGGGTCCCGTCCTGAGGCCCCCAGGAGTGCTTCCCCTCGGGTCGCGCAGGTGAGCACTCACCGCTGCGGGCGGCTTCCGCGCGTCCCCCTCATGGCTCCTCCTGAGCTGCGGTCGGTCGGGGACAGGGGACAGCGGTGCCTTCTCTCTGTGCAGCCACGCGGGCCCTCGATCGCCTCGGCCTGGGCTGGCCTGGCGCAGCGGCCCCCGATTGCTGGGGGACAGGCGGCGCGGAGCCGGCGCCCTGGCGGCGAGCGCCGGTGAATAATGGATGCGGAGTGGAATTACCACCCCGGTTCCCGGCCGGCCCGACAGGGGGAGCGCCGCCCTCTCCGGAGACCACCCCAGGCCGGCGGCCCGGAGCGCGCTGCCCTTGCTGGGTTCACAGTCGCACGCAGGATTCCAAGTCCCAGGGCTCGCGGGCAGACGGCGCGGTCAGCACGGGGCGGGCGGGGCGGGCGCCTCCTCCAGGCTGGCCTCCAGCTGCGGCCGTGGCCGGCCAGGGGCCTCCCCCTCCCCGGGCTCCCTCCGCCCGGGCCAAAGGGAGGGCGACGGGCTGACTGCTGGGGGGGGCCCTCCGGGGAGGGCCGGGGAGGAACAGGGAGGGAGGGAGCGCCCCACAGTTTCCAAAGTGAACCCACCCCAGCAAACACTGCCCCACCGCTCTCTGCTTTGTCGATTCATGGATTCCTAATAGGTATTTATTGAGCATGTACTATGTGTGTGTACTGTGTAAGAGGGGTGTATGTGTGTGTGGCTGTGAACAAAAAATAATCCTTGCGTTCATGGGGCCCCACTTGGGTGGAGAGAGACAAAAAATAAACAAGAAGCCAAGAAAGAGAGTAGAGTGTGTGGTGATGGGGACGGACCAGTGAAGGGCAAGGGAGGAAACTCCCCCGAGGGCACCGATGTCACCTGCTCTGGCTGGGGTGCCAGCTGCTGGGTTTCAATGCAGGAACCAAGTAGGTGACACGTGAGGGCCCGGAAGTCACACAACTGTTGGTTCCCTCCAACCCGGGTTTCCATGATGAGGGCACTGCCCACCAGCTGATGCCCTCCGGGGACGACGGGACACGGCGGAGCCACGCTACAGCCAGGTCAGTTTCTCGCCTGCTGTCGCCCACTCCTCTTCCCAGCATGGCATCTTGCAGGTCAGTGGCCTTGCCCTGGCTGAGGGTGACAGGGATCTGAACCCCTGAGACCTCAATGGGAGTGGAAGGGGGTGTGGCCAAGGTTGGGGTGGGGGACTAAGTCCATCCACAGTAAGGCAGAGTCGCCTAGGTCCTGGGTGCCCTCAAAATCTTTTTTTTGAAACAGGGTCTTGCTCTGTAGTTCAGGCTGGTTTTGAATTCACTCAGTAGCCCAGAGATCCTCAAATCCCAGCAATCCTCCTGCCTCAGCCTCTGGAGCGCTGGGACTGCAGGGGTGGACTACCATGTATGGCAGATTGGAGGTGGGTTGTGGAGTTTCCTGCACTGACCAGGGCAGCCGTGCTCCCAACAGCGCACCCTCGGACACCCACGAATCTCTCAGTGTTTGATCCAAACGTGTTGTGGACTCCGGAATAATCCCACTTCTTCCTGCTGACCCACCTGCAAGTCAGCTTCTGCCGGGATGGGACCTGAGGGATGGGCAAGGACCCTGCTGAAATACGATGACAGCAGCCAGACTGTGGGGACATCCTCGGAATAAGACGTCTGGGCAGAGCAGCCATGCGAAAACAATTAGGACAATAAATTTACTAATTGCCGAGAGCAACTTAATAACAAAACCACAATGCTGTCTGCTATTAATCCTGCTGTGGCTGCGGGCGCCAACGGCGCTTGCGAGGGGGATTGTAAATATCAGGCTGGGGCTGCAGTGTTTGTGGATAGGAAGAAAAAAAAAAGCTTGCATTGCTCTTGGTAATTGAAAAATAAATGGCTCTGCAGCCTCGTACCAAGACAGGGCCCTGGGGACTTGGGGCTTTTCCGAGTCCTGCACAGAGAGGGGAAGGAGGGAAGCAGGGTGCCTTGGGCTTTCTGAGACCCTCTTTTTGCACCGCGTCTCCTTACACCAGTGTGACGGGAGGTCCTCGGGTTCTGGAAGCCTGCAAGTTGGTTTCTAACAAATAGAGATCGATATGCAGCATTTTAAAAGTGTCTTGGATTTCAAGGTTGGCTGAGCAGAAGAGGGCTGTGCGTAACGGTCGGTTTGGGATAGGAGTGTCCAGTCTTTGTGGGGCTGCCGGTTACAGGTCATCCTTCACAGAGATTATAGGGGCTCAACCCAGATGGCAGGCATCCAGGCAACACTGCTGGGGCCAAGAGCGCCCCTTACCACCACCCCGACTACCCCTACCCCACCCCACCCCCCGAAGATCAAAGCCGGCTTTGGAATGCTCTCCTTCAATAACTCATGGTAGGGAAGGACCCTCATTTCCCTAACTAGGCAGGCTTCTGGGCCCACACCCACCAGGATTTGGTCCATTCAGATCCAATGCTTCCTCATCAAAAATGAAAAAAGAAAGAAAAGCTCCAAGTCCCCCAGGGCCTTGGCTGAAGAAAGAAAGAAAGAAAGAAAGAAAGAAAGAAAGAAAGAAAGAAAGAGAAAGAAAGAGAAAGAAAACAAGAAAACAAGAAAGGTTAAATTTGAGACAGGGTCTCACTATGCAGTTCAGGCTAGCCTTGAACTTGCAACCATCCTCCTGCCTCGGCCATTCAGGTGCTGGGATCATAGGCGTGTGCCACCACACCTGGCTTAATTTCTTTTGAAATATGTTTCTATCTGCCTCCATTCTGTATTTGACTGCTTATATCTCCATGGAAAGTTGCATTGATTAGTTAGGGGCTTCGTATTTTACTGCAGTGTTTTTTAAATTGCAGTAAGCAGTGTAACTTTTCTCCCAGTTACAATGACAGTGGCCTGGAATTTGAGTCTGAAAGGCCAGCTTGGGTGGGGGAGGTGTGGGGTGGCACCTTGGGCTTCTTTTCTGGATCTCACTGGCCGGCAGGGTCTTTCTCCAAGAGGCCTCCGGTCTCCAGCTGCCAGCAAGGCCAGGTCTGCACAAGAGCCCCTGAGCAGCTGCTTCAGGAAACAGAGGCTGTAACCTGGGGCTTGTTAAAGTTTGGAGAGAAATAATACCTCTGAGGTCATCCACCTCTGGCTACTCTGAAGTTTATTCTTGTATTAAATCAGACTTTAGAGACCTGCATCGGAGGGCGCATGCTTTTTACTTCTGGACGGGGTTGCTTCTACTAAACTGCCTGTTGCTCTTAACCTCTCTAACTCACTTCCAAAGAATAAGAAAATCCACTGCCAGGTCCATCCCTGAGTCAGATTCAGCATTTCCAGAAATGTGCTGGGAAGCGCAGTGTGGCAAAACATCTCTGCGGATTCTGCCATTGAGCGGGCTGCCCTGTAACCTTTCTTTCTGGGCCCACGGCCAGGAACAGCTGGGCTTCTTTTGAGCAACTGGAGTATTGTGATGATGATGATGGTGGTGGTGGTGGTGGTGGTGGTGATGATGGTGATTGCCAGACACTGTCTGACTGATCACATTTGTCTTGGGGTTGATTGGAAGAATCGCAGATTCAAATCCACCCTGAGCACCAATATGCACAATCCTAGCACAAATCAGTCCTCCCTCCCTCCTTTCCACAGTGCCAGGGCTGGACCCCAGAGCCTCACCCAGCCACACCTCGAGCCCTGGACAGGTCCTCTGTGTCCACCTCCCGGCTGCTGCCTTTACTTTTCCTGCCCTTGAACTTTCTCCATCCAAAGGTCCCCAACAGAAACATTTACCTTTCTTATCATGAAACATTTCAAAGTCCACAAAAACACCTTTTTGTTTAAAAAAAAATTCCAAACATACCCAAGAACAGCAAACAGTATAATCAACCTCTGAAATCTTACTGGAGTTGGAAATCTTTGTAACCCCCTACCCCTGAATCCTTCCTAATGGGGTGGAGAGTGCATTATAAACAACCCCAGTCTTCAGTGCTTCTCCCCTGGAGTCCATCTTGCTCCTCCCTTACCCCCCTAACATGCCCCAGGACACTCGCATGCCCCATTTTTGGTTGGCCCCACTGAGGGCTGCCAGTAGCATCTTACAGGTAGAGCCCGGGGTGCTGGTCACTGCCCTGAAACGCACAGGACAGTCCCCACACCAAAGCACATCCAGCCCCCAAATGGCAACAGTGCTGAAGTTGTGTATTAAATAGAAAAATGAGTTGTTTTGAGGCTCAAGTATTCCTAGGAAATTAACTTTAAGAAACGTCAGTTTGCATGTTGAAAAATGTCCTAAGCATGTCAAGTGGGGGCAGCAATGGTGCAGCCGAGGTGTCGCCCTAGACCAGCAGTGAGGGACTGGCCAGCAGTGGTGGCCTCCGGGGAGGAGAGCAGAGCCACTGTGTCCCCTGCTGCCTCTGTGTCTAATGAAGATCGGACCTATTTGAAGGTGCATCTGAATAACGTGGATTACCCGGTGTTGTCAAAGGCTCAGAAAATCAAATTCTTAAAAAAAAAAAAAAAGTTGTGGAGGAGGCCAAGGAGGCCCCCAGAAAGGGCTTTCCGATTGGCCCGAGCCTGCAGCCTCGGAGTATCCCAGGCCGTGACGGGAATCAGAAACAGGTGGGGGCGGCAGGTCCCTGCGTGATGGATCGACTACGGGACAGCGGGACAGCGGAGTTAGAGGGGAGGGTCCCTGGGCCAAGCCCTGGACACTAATGAGCCTGCGCTGCAGGGAGTGGGCTGGGAGCCGGCAACCACCATCAGCCCAGCGGGTGGGGGCCCTTCTCTGCCAGCTGGTGGCCTTGCACTTCCAGAAGAGGTGCAGCCCTGGCGAGTTGTAGATGGGGGCCGAAGTGAGGACAGCTCCTGGCTAGTTTCAAAAAGAGCAGTTCCCAGAAGAAGTGCCACCTGGCCTGTCACCCTTGCCAAAAAGTCTGGTGGCCTCCTGGGCCCTTGGCAGGAGCAGAGACCCAGCTGCCCAGGGAGTATGCAGGTCCTGCAGACCCGAGGGCCTGGGTCTCTGTGCTTCTCTTCCCGCTTCCGGGCTCTGGCCACTCGACTGCAGGCCCTGGCCAAGTCCAGCTGTCTCCTGGCTGCCGTCCCTTTCACACGTGCGCTCTGCCTCCCTGTCTACCTGGTTGCTGTCACTCCTGCTGTCCCTGCAGGAAGCACCCCTCACATGCAGGGGGGACTCCCAGGCTGCGGGCTGTCCCTGTCCTGGGGCCTGTCCTCCCCCTCCCCACAACGTGCGTCATCACAGGACACAGACACCTGTGCAATTGGTGCCCCCACCCAGGCCACCACATCCCCTGGGCCTTTGCTAAAGTACCCGAGATGGTGTCCTTGCTAAACGGCTGGCACTAGGAGTGCTTGGAGGGGCTGGGAGAGGGGACTGTGGTTTTTGCCCCCCTTTTAATCCCCAGGCCACCTCCAAAGCCTCAGATACCAAGGCACTGAGCAGGCCTGCAGAGTGGACTCCAACTTTGCCCTTGTCTTACTGCCCTGAGCGCTCACTTCTGCTTCTTTTGCTGTTGCTGCCATTGCTTGGTTTTTGTTTCTTTCCAGACAGTCTTGCTATGCAGTCTAGGCTGACCTGGAACAAACTATGTAGCTGAGGTTGGCCTTAAACGCACAGTGATTCTCCTGTCTCAGCCTCCTGAGTATTGGGATTACTAATGAAAGCCACCCTAGGTGGCTATTTCTGGTTTGTTGTTGTTGTTGTTTTTAACTTCTCCATCTTGCTCTGATTTCTGTGAGCATGAACAGAAAAGAAGACTGAAAAAAAGAGTGATTTGCCTGAAGCAGAAATGTATGTTTCTTTCGGTATTCTACACACACGCACACACGCACGCACACACGCACGCACGCATGCATGCACGCACACCTCTCAGCTGCCATGAATCCCTGTTGAAGCCCGAAGTGGGAGACATGCGGGAAACAGGGTAAAATGAGAAAGACGCATCTGGTGTTGAAAGGTGAATGAAGGAGGAGGAGGAGCTGAGGCCGCCCAGGAGGCCAGCGACCTGCTGGACGCAGAGGGCCAAGTGGCCACAGACCAGCTGGCAGGTACAGCTGTCCCAGGACACCACAGAGACCCCTGAGGACACTTTTCCTTCTCTGCTTCCTCCAGAGGCTGAAGTACCTCTTCAAGGTTCCCCAGAGGAAGGGCAGGCGGGGCTGGGTGTGATCCTGGGGTCGGTTCAGCCCTGAGCAGAATAGGCAAGGAAGAGCCATAGTCAGAAAGCCATCAGCGCCCAGCACAGCCGTGCCAGTCACTGCCCCAGACATGACAGTGAGCCAGGGATGACTCGGACTGGAGGATGCCCTCTTTCCCAGAAGCCTGCACGCAAGTGTCCCCTGCCAGAGAGCCTGCCTCTGGCCACCCGCCTTCCGGCCACCACCCCTGGCCTTGGCACTGGCGTCCCACCCTCTGCTTGGAGGCCTCCAGCCTTCATTAGGAGGAAGCCAGGCCCATGTCCCCATCCTCCCCCACTCGAATGCCACCTGCTTTGAGATTTCTGTTCCAGGCGCTTTGTTTAACCTACTCAAGACCTCCTCCTGTCCTCAGGTCTAAGGTGATGGCTCGCTCACCATGGCCTAGGGGTCTGGCAGCAGGGACTCCCGGAAATTTCCCTCCCCACTTACCATCCCTCCCCACCCAAGGCCTGCTGTTGGACCCCTCAGTGACTCCTATGAAAGGGCAGGACCCCAGTGCCACCTGCTGCAGGCCCCGTCCCTGAACCTGGTGACACAGACCCTGCCTCCAGAGAAGGATTGGTCTGTGCAGATCCGCACGGCAGGGTCAGGGAAGGGGCTTCTCCAGTGGCCAAGGTCATCCTAGAAACCGGCACACACGGCAGGGCCTGCCTGGTCCTGAGCCTCTTACTATATGTAGCCCAGGCTGGTCATGAACTTGCATCGATCCTCCTGCCTCAGCCTCTCCAGTGCTGGGATTATGGGTGTGCACCACCATGCCCAGCTGGCATTCTGATTTTCTAACTGCGACATTTTTCAGCGTTGCCAGTAATACTGGCTTCCCTGCTTCCCTCCCCCACTAAAATGCCAGTATGTGAGGTAGAGGAGTCATCTATCCGCCTCCCCACTGCATATTATCATCCAGGAGTCACTTAATGAACATGGAGTGTGTTCTGTCCTTACTTCCGTACACCAAGAGGGGGTCCCAAATATAATCTCTTTCCCCATAACCCCCTCCAAGACCAAAGTCTCCTCCACCCCCAGCTGCCAATGCCACCCCTGCAGAGGCTGATGTCCATGGAAGTACTTTCCAGTCCCAAGCAACTCCCCCACCACAGGCCCTGTGAATAAAAACCAGCTTCCGCTCTGTCCCTAGAGTCCCTGGCCAACCCAAAGCCTGGCACAGGGGAGCCTGCCAGGGTGTTCTCCAGGGGACCCATAGACGAGGCCTTCGTTAACCCTCCATCAGCTCCCTGCAGTGCCCTTTCCCCGCCTGCCTCCTGTAGCGTTGCTTTCCTGGTCACTGGAACGGATTAGGAGGGATTTGGGAAGAATTGCCAGGATCCAACAGGCTAAAACCAGCTTGGCTTTGTCAGAAATCAACGGAAAACACGGGGCCGCAGAGGAGGCCATGGGCTGCGAACCCCCAGGAATGAGCCGTGTGGGGAACGCTGTGGGGCTCCCCCTGGATCCCCCGAGGGGTGCACGGTTTCACATCAAAACAGAGCTTATCAGTGATTGAGTCTCATTAAGTTGTAAGAAAACAGGCCGAGGGTTCCAAGGTCGTAAGTTTTCTCAGCGTGCGTTCCTTGCCAGTGTTTTGGAAAACTGAAGTGCGCAGGGCCCCACTGGGGCCAGCCGGGCTGAAGGATGGATGTGGATTTGTGGAGCTTTTCCAGGCCGTCTGGAAGGCAGGGGGTGGCTCTTTCCTGAGGGAAGGCTGGCGGGGGCAGGGGCTGGGGAGCTGGTGGGACCATCTCCAAGGCGTAGGTCCCACCGCCCATCTCTAGCCCCCCGGGAGCTTCTGGGTCTAGGGTGTGGGCACACACAGCCGTCGGGCCCCTGGTTCCTTTCCCTTTCCTTAAGTATTATTCTTACTACACAGATTCACAGCGCGTGAAGACCTCATTCCTCTAGGGGAGCTGTGCATGTACAGAACACATCTTCATGCTTCTTTCCCGCCTCTTCCCCTCTCTCCCTCTTCTTTCTCTCCCTCTCTTGGTCCCTTTCCTATTTGCAAAAGACCTGTCTCCTTGTTTCTGGTGGTCTATTTTTCATTTTGCTCTTTAATTTACTTTATACTCTGGGTTTCTCCTGTAAGAGAAACCATGTGATATTTAAGCTTGTGTGACTGATTTACTTCACTTAACGTCACGGTCTCAAGGGGCATCCGTTTTCCTACAGATGACTCTCATTTAATGGTGAGTGTGTGTGTGTGTGTG
>PVJX010006270.1:0-78887 GCA_004027295.1 Dolichotis patagonum
CTTTATGTCCGCTAACGCTGTGTTTGATGTTGCATTTTTGCTGCCCTCAGTCTCTTTTGTATTTACCTCTCCTGGATCAATGTTCTCAGGGTTGGGGGCTGGGAGTGTTTTCTTATTTCTCCCTTTTGTCATGTTTTTGGTTCCTTCCATACAAGTGTACAGTGTAATTCCCAGACCCTTTTCTTGTTGTTTAAGGCTCTTCTAGAGGGCACAGGCTAGGAGCTTTAGCCCTCTTCAATAGGTTATCAGAGATTAGAGTTCACCCACGGGCAGTGTGCACTAGCTCCTCCCTTCTAGGCCAGTCAACCTTTGCAGGCCTTCACTGCGTCAGTGTGTACTGATCTCTGGGAAGTAATATTATAGTGACTCATTGGGTCCCCACCAGGGGCACGGCCTAGTCCAAGCAGATTCTACCAATCCACTCGGCGAGGGGAGTAACCAGCTGAAGCCACTTCCTTATGGAGTTAGTGCTGTCCTGCCCAAATCCAACATGTCATCCAGTTGGTTTCCCCTTTCCCGTGGAAGGGTCTTCTTCCCATCACTCACCACGTCCCGGAGAACTGCTCAACTCCCCGACCTCCAACTTCAGCACAGCTGTGGTGGGAATTCACGGTGCCTCTGGGTGGGTCGTGTGCAGAGCCAGTCCCGGCGAGCTGCACGCAGGGCTGTTCAGCTCCGAGCTCCGGTGCGGATCGCTTGTTCAGGTCGGGCAGAATTCAGGCGTCTCGAGGAGGGCGCCGTGCTCGCTGATCTTATCTTCACTAATAGTAGCCCTAGGGCCTCATATTCAAGCGGTTTTTTTCACTTTAGTTTCTTCGTGGGTTGTAAGGGTCTATCTCTCTCTGTTTGGGTCTCTCCAGGGTGTTTTATTCTGGCATTTGAGCTGTCTCTCTCAGAGAGGGTCTCTCTCCTGCTACCTACCAGTCTGCCATCTTGTCTCCTCCCCCGGATCCTCCCTTCTTTCTCTGCATTTTGGCTGCCATGGGATTGTAACCATGTGGTGGATTCCCCATACTGTTGCCAAACTCACTGTGTACAGTGAGCCAAGAAAGATAAAGAGTATACTCCCTGGGGAAAAAGAGCAGCTATATTTATTGAGGATCATGACCAGGGTAAGGGAAAGGGTCCAAAAAGAGCAAAAAAGAAAAACCCACATGCACTTTGATCTGGGATTACACAGGAAGGATCCTGGGTAAAGGGGAGAGGTACCCTCAGGCCCAGTGTGACTTGAAGAACAGCTGTCTTTTGCTCAGGCCCTTCCACCGTCCTGTTTCTGCCTGAGAGCCAGCTGATCATACACTGAAAGCATGAATTGAAATAAACCCCTCCTTTAACTTGTGAATGTTGGGTACTTCGTCATTGCAACAGAGGATAACTAAGATATACTAAATCCCTAATGATCTTAGATGTACCCAGGGACTTCTGGAAATGGTAAGGGCAGTGGAGACCGAAGGCCTGTGGTGGCAGAGGCCCAAAGGCAAAGGTTAAGGTTGATCCTGAGGCTGCCACCAGCAGGGAGAGTGGAGGCCAGAGGTGCTAGGCCCAACACTGCTGCTGGCAGCAGCAGAGGACATAGAAGGCCAAGACCCAGAGAGGTTGGCAGCAGAGTGCCCCTAAAAAGGCAGCCACGGCTGTGGTGAGGCTCTAGAAGAGTGGCAGGGAGCCTACAAGCCTGGACTGCTGTGGGACCTAGGCGCAGCTAGACGCCTCTGGGGGCTGTAACAGGAGGGACTGTAACACCAAGAACGATAACACTAACAGCTAAGAGGGGCTGACTGTCAAAGCTTGGAGCTGCAGCAGAGGGCTGAGAGCCACACGGGACTCATAATAGCCTTGCAGAAGGCGGTCTGGTTTTTATTTTACAGGTGATAAAAAAAGGTCAAAAGAGCCAAGAAACTTGACCCAAATCCCACAGCAAGATAATGGGACTGCAAACGCCCGTTTCTGGACTCAGGTTACTGTGACCTGTACAAGGGCATGACCTCTTCAAGGGCACTGACCCCTCACAGAGGAGGAAAATTGTGCTTGGGGAATGGGGGTGCAGGGTGAATTCTGCCAGCTCCTCCTGCCCCTCCTCTTCCTCACCCCGCTCCAATCATTCTTCTCTTTCTGCCCTGTCTCCCAGGAGTGAAAGCTCTGGGCAGTATGTTACATTATTCGTACATATGCAGTTATTTCCTGACAACTTTTTACCATAAAATCCGAATCAAAATCGGTACACCCTGTCTTACAGTGTAGGAAACTACTTACACCAACGTGCACAGTAGAGAGGACCGCTACAGCCCCAAACTTAACTCTTGCAAATTCGCTTATCCAATTTATTCACAAATACTGTGCCTTGGGGCAGTTAGTTTCGCTTTAATACTTGGCTTTCCCACAGAAATAGAGTTCTGCAATTTAAGAGCTGCTGTTTTCAACGCAGACAGATACCCATCAAGAGAAAAGACCCAAAGAACTATCTAACCAAGGGAGGACGTAGGCTGACTCACAGTCCTCTACTTGCACAGTGGCTGGGATTCGGAACTGCAGTCTACGAGAGATCGCCGCTGATTGGCTTGCGCGGAGACCAAGACCCTGCCTTCCGTACGTCGCGGAAGGTGAATGGCCACTGGAGACCCACCCCTCTCTCCGATTGGACAGAGTGCTGAAGCCCGGATCGTTACGGTGGCGGAAAGGAGGGCTTAAATTGCACCTCTGGATTCCGGAGCAAGGCAGAGATGGCGACTGCGGTTTGGCTTCTCGGTCGGCGTGTGTCGAGGTGGAGGCTGCAGCCACTGCTGCCGCCCATCGCCTGCCTGGTTTCCCGGCGTGCCCACTCGCTTTTGCCTGTGGACGATGTGGTCAACGGGCTAAGCGAGGAGCAGAAGCAGGTAGGGAGACCGATCAACTCCCAGACCCCAAGACCTCCTCCGTAGAGCCCACACACGTTCACGGGCCTGGAATCGAGACTTGACCGGAGACTGGTTGGGTTTCCTGGGCAATTATTCAGTAGCTTCAGGCAACAATGTATTTGGGTTGTAGCCAACAGAGAGAAAGTTCAGGCTTCTCTTGTAGTTCTGTCTTTCCTGCCAAGGGATTCTGTAGCCCTTTAAGGTCTTTTAGCCTAAAGCTCAGGGTCAGTAAAAAGCCTGACTGGTGTGGCTACCTGGTGGAAGTGTGAGCGGAGCTCTGCGAGGTGTGGGGTACAGATGCTACCTTCAAGGCCCAGAGGCCACCTCCTGCAGGCCTTGTAGGCCTGGAAAAGGAGCCTATTTTATTCCGAGTGTGATAAAAACAGATGGGGTGGCTTTCTGTAGGAGAGTGGCATTTTTTAAAAAAATCGTCTTCAGTTCTGGAAAGGCATTTTTTAAAACATCAAACTGTCTAAACTGAAAGTTTTAAAAAGGAGCTCTTACTCTGAGGAAACATAAACTATTAAAGCCTTGAGTTTTGGTCCGTGCTGTTTGGTGACATCACGTATATCATGATTCCCTAACTTCATCCTCAGTAGTGGAGATGTTGGTAGCTTGATTTCAGCGCTGTCTGCCCACTTCTCTCCTAGCTTCGTCAGACCATGACTAAGTTCCTTCAGGAGCACCTGGCTCCCAAGGCCCAGGAGATTGATCAAAGCAATGAGTTCAAGGACCTTCGAGTGAGTCTTTTTTTTTAATTTTTTAAATTTTATTTTAAAAGGGAGGTAAAATTAAACACAGCAAAACAGAACAGAATGGGACATAAGAAAGCATAAATTTCAAAGCTAGACAACCAGAGATCTTCACTATCTGTCATGTTGTCTTTTGTTTTCTTCCACGTGGTTGTCCTTATCTTTGCATGTGGAGAGCTCATACTAAATAACATAGCCAATCTTTTCACAAGATGTGCAGTTCACTGGCTCCCACTTGCTAGGCAGGGGGGAGGGGGAAGGGGGGATACGGGATGGGGGACAGGATGACATGAGATGTCTGATTCTCAGCCTACATGCAGGCAGGATCACAGTCTTCCCCTACAGACGGGAAGAGTTCCTTGTTCTCCTGGCACCCCAAGTCAACCACACTGTGCAGGTCCCAATGCACCAGGGTCTCTCTCCTTTAGGCCGCGGAAAGTCTGCCACACTCTCAGCCGCCCCAGAGAGGGGGGGAGTTCCTTGTTCTCCCGGCACCCCGAGTCAACCACATGGTGCAGGTCCCAATGTGTGGTTGATTCGGGGTGCCGGGAGAACAAGGAACTCCCCCCCTCTCTGGGCAGCTGAGAGTGTGGCAGACTTCGAGTGAGTCTTAAAGCCCGGGTTGGGGGCAGCTGTGAGCTGGGGTGGATTTGCACTGTTTCCTGAAAGAGTTAACATCATCGTGATAACAACATGATAACAAAAACCCGCCTCCGCCTTGGAAGCATGAAATTCATTGTTCCAGCCAAATGTGCCTGGTTACCTTCCTACACAGTACCCTCTGCTTCATTTTCTTGACAGGACTTTTGGAAACAACTTGGAAAGCTGGGAGTATTGGGCATCACAGCCCCAGGTGAGTATAGCTTCTTTCCCTAAAGAAAACTTCTTTGTACACCCTTGGAAATTCTCTGCATACAGCAGTTGACTGAGGAGGTTATGGCTGTGATCCCTAAGCTCTGTCCAACAAGTAGCTGGTAGCAGGAAACTTAAGGGCAGGTATGACCCTGTAGGAACTGCCTGAGTCCTCTGGCTCTCTCTGCCTACAGCTTGTGTTTGGAACTCTCATAGGGTAAAATGGGGTAAGGTCTATCTCAACCTTCAGGGATGGTAACTAGATGACAGGTTTAATAGGTTTTCCCTATCATTCTTACTACTTATAGATATTTCCTTCCACTGAAAAGAGCAGGGAGCTAGGAAGCTCGTTTGGGGTGTTGGTTTCTAGAGGAGTTACCCGGCCTTGCTTGCAGTACCCTCATAAATAGATGAGGCTTCCCTTTGGAGCCAACCTGGACACTCCATGCTGCTTGGGCCTCAATTCACTCTGGGCATGAGTAGGGTTGGAACATAATATAGTTGCCCTTTCTCCTTTCATTACTCCCTAAACACGAAAGAATAAACTGTTTACCTGATAAGAAAGCAAGAAATGATTTAAAGAATATGGGAGTTGGACTTGGTGGTATATGCCTGTAATCCCAGCACTGAAGGAGACTGAGGCAGGAGTATCACAATTTTAAGTCTCACCTCGACCACTCTGCAAGACCCTGTCTCAAAATAAAAAGGACAAGGGTGACAGCTTAGTGCTAGAGCAGCCATATATTTGATCCCCACTACCATTACTTAATTAAGTGATAGGCATAGGTTATATGAAGATACTATGCCATTTTATATGAGACTCGAGTATCTTTAGCTTTTGGAATCTGAAGCAGGAATCCTGCAGCCAATCCTTGAGGATACTGAGAAACTATCTACTATGCTTTGAATCTTTCCCCTTACAGCTTGGAATAGGGTAGTTCTAGAAAGTTGAGCTGATCATAAGTTGCAACATGAGTTAGTTACTTTTCTCTCCTTATTGAGACAAAATACTCAACTCTGAAAATTAAGGAAGAAAAAGTTTACTTAGCTCACAGTTTTTGGAGGTTTCAGTATATAATCTACTGGCTTTAAGGCAAGGTGGCACATAGCAGAGGGCAACAGTTCAGGGCTGCAGAAGACAGCCATAGTGGCAGGAACAAAAGGGAGGAGCAAGCTTGTTTTCCTCCCTTGTATTGTATGCAGCCTACCCACCCTTGGGTGGGTGCAGCACTCACAACACCAATCCCAGCACTAGCCAATGAATCAATCACAAACTCTAGATTCAGCAACCTCCCCCCCAAAATCCTGCCTCCTGTGACTACATGAGGCTTTGAGAGGAAGTCCAGACACAAACCCAACAATGACTAATGATGAGATGAAACCACTTAAAGATGAGTTTAACTGGGTAAGATGCTACATACCTGTTAGCCCAAGTATTTAAGAGGCTCCTCTAGGAGGATCCCACAGTCAAAGCCCATCCAAACTATTTAGAAAAATGGAATTTCAAAATGAAATTTTAAAAAATGAGGGCTAGGTGGCATATGCCTGTAACTCCAGAATTGGGGAGGCTGAGACAAGAAGATTACTGAAAGTCTGAGGCCAGCCTGGGACTGCATAGTGAGTTCAAGGCCAGTCTGAACTATATTATAAGATCCTGTCTCAAAAACAGAAAACAACAGAGAGAGAGGGGGCCCCAATGGTAACTGAGGGCACAGCTCAGTGGTAGAGTAGGCAATAGCACAGGCTTCATCCCCACTACTGAAAAGAAAAAAAATTAGACAACATAATATAAAATGCTTAGGTGAATGGGTGTTGGGAACTCCTAAACAAGACTATTCACTGTGTTTTTGTGCTTTGGGGATTTATGAGCCACTCCCACCGTGGCCAAGAACATGCTTCTGAATCAAGGTTTTTGGTTTTTTTATTTTTGCAGCATGGGGATTGAACCTAAGGCTTTCACACTGAGCTACTTCCTCAGTCCTCTTTTTTATGTTTTATTTTGAGATAGTCTTGTCACATCATTAAGTTGCTTACGCAGGGCTCAAACTTGTGATCATTCTGCCTTAGCTTCCCAGAGTGCTGAGACTGCTGGTGTATACCACCATGCCCAGCTTCATATTATATTTAATGGAAGAAAGAGCAATTAGAAATCATGCAGCTTGGTGGAAGAGCATACACTTAGCATATGAGAAGCTCTGGGTTAGTCCCTAGTACCCCATTCAAAAAAAATTCAGATAAAACCATCTGAAGGGAAATTTTTGTATGTTCACTTGTTTGGTTTTTGAGACAGAGTCTCACGATGTAGTTCAGGCTGAGCTTGAACACACTATGTTGCCTAGGCTTGCCCTTGACGGTGGGTATCAGTCATCTGTTACCCAATCACTACCTGTTGCTGGTTGCACTTTGGGTTTGCACTTTGGGTCCAAAGCAATGGTACAAAAATCTCACCTTCTTGAGGTCCTTGCACACATTCTTGGCTTCTTTTCTTGTCTTGGTGCTTTCAACACAGCCCACTGCTCCACCTTTGTGTCTTGGTACTCTTTGTTCACTCATCTTCCTCTGCTTTTAGTTACTTTTCTCTTGTTGCTAAAACAAAATACCCAACAGCCAAAATGAAGGAAGGAGAAGTTTATTTAGCTCACAGTTTGTGGAGGTTTCAGTCCATAATCAGCTGACTCCAAGGCAGGTTGACATGGCACAGGGGCAACTGTTTATGGTGGTAGAAAACAGCAAAAGTAGCGAGAGCAAAAGCAGAGGAATGCAGAGACAGACTGTTCCTGTCTCTTACATTGTATGTAGGCTACCCACCCTGTAGTGAGTGTAGCATTCATACCCATAATCCCAACATTGGACCATGAATAAGTCACAAATTCAAGAGTTCTGCCTCCATGACTGTAGGAGGCTTTGGGGAGACATCTAGCCTCAAATCATAACATTCTGCCCTGGCCCCCAAAGACTCATGCACATCCTGTATGCAAAAAACATTTAGTCCATCTCAAGAGTTGCCAGAGTCCTGGGCCGGGGACTTAGCTCAGTGGCTTAAGTGCCTGCCTGGCAAGCACGAGGTCGTGAGTTTGATCCCCAGTACCAAAAAAAAAAAAAAAAAAAAAAGAGTTGCCAGAGTCCTAACAGTTTCAGCATTGTTGAAAAGTCCAAGTCCAAAGTCTCCACCAAGGTCTAAGGCAAACTCTTAGCTGTGAGCCCTTGTACAAATGAAAAATTAAACACTATCAACATTCAATGGCACAATATAAGTATTCCAAAAGGTACAAATGGAAATACAAAGGATTAGAACCAAAACAAGTCCAAAATATAGCAGGGCAAGTATTAAGTCCTATAGTTCCATGTGGAACATCTGAAGCAATCTGTAGCAAGTTGTAAACTCCAAAAGACTTGTATGACTCCACCCCTATAGCACTTATAGCTCAGGGCTTCTCTCTTAGGCCTGCTTTGTTCCTTCCTTGCAGCTTTCCTTAGATGATCCACGTTCCTAGCTTCTCCAAACCTCTGGGATCTCCACTGCACCTTTGGCTTCACCCTCACAGCTTTACATATTGTCCCCTCAGACACATTGCCTGGCCTCCTCAGCCTTCTTCTGAAATCTGGGTAGAAGTCTTTTTAACCTCAGAACTCTTACATTTTGCATGCATCTAATACCTGCACCACATGGATGATTCCAAGTTCCGCTGCCAGCTATAGCAGTAGCTAGAGTTTCTTCTCTCTTGGCTGTAGGAATCAAGTGCTTGAATTGCTGAACACTCTGAATCTAATTCCAAGAAACAAATTTTGTAGGCCACCACCATTCTGGAACCAGATGTGACTGGTGCTGCCATTCTAGAACACAGTGTTTTCAGCTTTCTCCTCAATGCAAAGTCTCTTACTTTTGCAGTTTTGAAGCTGCAAAGGATGGAGACTTGCTGCCTCTTGTGATGCCTTCAAGCCATTTTTTTCTATTCTCTTGTTCCTTCTTAGTGTCAAGTTCTGCTCTGCTGTTATCTTTGCAGTCCATAGCCTTACTGGAGCTTCCTTTCTGGCCAAACTCACAACATTTTAAATCATCCTGGGTTCTGCTGTTCGTTCACAACATAAATCTGGCTAAAAGCCCCCAACAATAGCCATGCCATGGCCTTAACATTCAACTGCCTTAAAATTTCTTCTGTCAGATCAATTAGTCTGCTGCCCTAATTGTAGTCTAGGCAAAGTCTCTGGACATGAGCAAAATGCAGACAAACTTTTTGCCAAACCATAACACATCATCTGGACCCCAGCAGTTAATGGCAGTCCTTCCCAGAAGAAACCTCCTGAGCCTGGTCTTTACCAGCAGGATAGAACAGCCTAAAGCATTCCAGTGATACTCTTTCAGGTGACATCCTTTCCAGACTCTTCCCACAAGCCATTCCTAAAGGATCTTGAACCATATGATCAGATATAGTCACAGCAATGACCCCAGTTTTCTGTGTTCATTATTTTTCTTTCATTGCTGAAATAAAATACCCCTCACATAAGGTTAAAGGCAAAAATGTGTATCTCATAGTTTGTGGAGGTTTCACTCCATAATCAGCTGGCTCCCAGAGAGGATGGTGTGGTAGACGGCAGCAGTTCATGATGGCAGAAGACAGCAAAAGCAACAAGGGCCAAAAAAGGATGAACATGTAGAGAAAACTCTTCCTAACCCTTTTATTTTATGTAGGCTACCCTAGGGTGGGTGTAGCACTCACACCCATAATTCTAACATTGGACCATGAATCAATCGCAAATTCTAGAAACCTGCTCCTATGACTATATGAGACTTTGGGGGGACATCCATACACAAACCATAACACTTTGTGTATTGGGATAAGGCTGGATGTGGCAATGATTGTTTCCTGAACAGTAGTTTGGCCACTTGTAGCCCCAAACCAGAGCAGCTCTGCAGGCATATAAGGGAGTGTTTGGCAACTGCCTGTTGACCTGGCTGTGGACTTGGAACAGGTGCTAAAGGAACCCCATTAACCTGGGATTCCTACTGTATCCCAGTATAACCAACTGCCCTTCTTTTTCCTGTACTATCCCTCCCAGTTCAGTATGGTGGCTCTGGCCTGGGCTACCTGGAACATGTGCTAGTGATGGAGGAGATATCGAGAGCTTCTGGGTCCGTGGGGCTCAGCTATGGTGCCCACTCCAACCTCTGCATCAACCAGATCGTGCGCCACGGGAATGAGGCCCAGAAAGAGAAATACCTTCCCAAGGTTAAGTAATGGTCCCAGGGTTGCTTTGACTACAATTTGTTTGTTTTGTGCATGAAGTCATGAGCTCTACCTATAGCACTATCAGCCTTGTGGTCCTGGGAGTACCTCGCTCTGAGAGAATGTGCTGGGAGGGCTGGGGATTTAGCTCAGCGGCATAAGTGCCTGCCTTGCAAGCACATGGTCTTGAGTTTGATCCCCGGTACCGATAAAAATTAAAAAAAGAGAGAGAGAATGTGCTGGGAGGCTCGTTGCCAACAGGAATAGGCCATGGGGCAGAGATCAGCTGGAGGAAGCTGCCAGGACTCTAACCAAGCTTGTGGCTTTTCCCTGTAGCTGATTAGTGGTGAGTACATTGGAGCCCTGGCCATGAGTGAGCCCAATGCTGGCTCTGATGTTGTCTCCATGAAGCTGAAAGCAGAAAAGAAAGGTAAGGTCACTGTCAACTAGGGAGCTGAAAGAGGCAGAGGAACAACCCTTAGCAGTGATGGAGTGCCCCTGACTGGGTTTCCAGCGTGCTTCTCAACCAGGCAGCTTCTCCCTCATAGGAAGCTCTGAGAACTGGTTTGGACAGGCCAAGCTGGCTTGAGCAGGATGCCAATGTCCTGCCCTTAGGTGATCACTATGTCCTGAATGGCACCAAGTTCTGGATCACCAACGGCCCCGACGCCGATGTCCTCATTGTCTATGCCAAGACAGATCCGGCTGCTGTGCCGGCTTCCCGGGGTATCACGGCCTTCATTGTGGAGAAGGTGAGGGTGACGGGTGAGAGGCTGAGGAGGCTCTTCTGTCCTGGCAGTGAGACCAGAGGTAGCACCTCTCAACTGATCCTTGCATTCTACGCAGTGGCATGGGAGAAGTAGAAAGGGCTCCTAAGGAGACAGAGAAGAGTGACAAAAGTCAAGTCCAGCGAGGATGGGTCATGTCTGAAGATGGCAGGCAAAGAGGTCCAGGAAGAGGAGGACTGAAAGGAGCCGTTAGCTGTGACAGTCAGGATGTCCCTAATGAGTGGGGTGAGAGACAAAGACAGTCTTGACAGCAAGCGCAAGAGAAAGGTAGAACAGGAGTCAGAATTAAAACTTGGAAGTTTGGGTTTGTTTTTCAAAATAAATAACTAGGGATGGCATTCAGGGCCTCGTGCTTGCTTGACAAGCGGCCCGCTACTGAGCTACAAGCCAGTCCCTGGTAGAGAGATGAATCAATGTGGGTTGCAGAGGTCTGAAGTACCCTTCATGGAGAAGTGGAAAATGGTTGACCAGGACTGACACAAAAGGCACCTGGCTGTGACTCAAAACTTCCAGGTTGTGTTGTAAAACCACCCACCCTTGCCAACCCAGAGCCCATCACCAGCACTCTGCTGGGTACCTGTCAACACACACAAGGCATGCAAGTGGCTGAATTCGTTCCTGTCGGGATTCCGTTAGGGACAATAAGGAGATCAGAAGAAGTGGATGTCCTGGGAGTAAGGGCCCTTGGAGGAGGAAATCAAAGTCAGGCAAGCTTGAGAGTTTCATTGCTCCCTTGTGAATTCAGGGGGAAGGCAAACCAGCAGCAGAGGAGGTGGGGTGCTGGGGCTGGAGCAGGCTCACCGCAGTGTGGGTGTGGGGCAGGCGCAGTGTGGGTAGAGGGCAGGCGTGGGGACCTGATGTGAGGGGCCTTCCTTTCATCAGACCCTTGGGGAAGCCTAGCCAGGGCCTCCTTTTGTTTCCTGTGAAGGGAATGCCAGGCTTCAGCACCTCCAAGAAACTGGACAAGCTGGGGATGAGGGGCTCTAACACCTGTGAGCTGATCTTTGAAGACTGCGAAGTTCCTGGTAAGCATCTCTGAGAATGGGGAGGGCTCCTCCGCCTTGACCACACCACCAGCTGATCTGGTTGCTCTCTGGTTGAGAGGAAGCCCCTCTCCTTACTATTGCTGTGGGCCTGGGGTGGTGCTGCAGGCTTCCAGCAGGACAGCCTGCCTGCTGGGCAGCGGAAGGCTGTTTCCTCTGTGGGTAATGCACAGCCTGGGGTTTATATTCAAGGAGCTGGGGCAAAAGGTCAGAGCTACTCCAGCAGCTCGAGCCCTCCAGACTTCTTGTACCTATACCTGTGCAGCCTGCATGTTATGCATTAATGATGCTAACAGACCATCTGAGCAAGCTCAGGGAAGGAGAGACAGTAGTTTTGGTAGGAGTGTGTTCTTGCCTGAGCTCCAGCTGGAAGTGTGACCACACGTAGCACTGTGGGACAGCCAGCATGCCCGAGGACATAGCTCCGGTCACCAAATAGATTTGCTCAGCCACAGATCACTCCTGTCCTCCACAGCCCGCCATCCCCAACAGTCCACTGGGGTTAGAAGGAGGCCTGTGGGGAAGACCTGAGCAGACTGTTCTTTGTGGAAAGGACCAAAGTCAGCCAGCATGAAAGGCAAGCGGGCAATGTCAAATCTCTGTACTCCGTTTCCTGCCCACACCTCCCAAGGCCATCCATTGTCCTAGCTTCCTAGCAGGACAGGTGCTTGCTTGGCAGTTTCGGTGACTGGCACTGAATGGCCCAGCTCCTAGACAAAGCAGCTTTCACAAGCCACCCTGTGGGGAGGTGACCCTGGGCCAAAGCAGACAACTGGAGGCGAGCACTTCTGTGGTTTCCATGTGGGTCCAGGTATAGAAAGAACCTGAGAGGAACGGAGGAACTTGTAGACTGTAGCTTTTCTACTTTCCATCCAATGGAGTCCAGGGAGAGCAGAGAAAGATCTAACAGTTTAGGGCTTTATATCTTGTGTTACGGATGGTGCGGGGGTCCTGGAAACTCCACTTCAGACTAGAAATGATAAAATGCATCCTTTCTTCTCACCTGAAACCCTATTGGAAGGTCAAGTAGCATTTCAGTGCCTTGAGTGAGAATATGTTATCAACACCATCCCCCTTTTTTTCAGTACTGGGAATTGAACCCAGGACCCTCATACTTATCTGCATCTCCAGACCTTTTTACTTTTATTTCCAGACAGGATTTCACTAAGTCACTAAATTGCCCAGGCTGGTTTTCAGCTTGTGATCCTCTTGCCTCAGCCTCCCAGAGTACTGGGATTACAGGTGTCCACCACCACACTCAGCTAAACCTAGTAACTTGTAAAAAGTGAAGAGACAATGGATGTGATGGTGTACACTTTGAAATCATAGCACTCTGGGAGGCTAAGGCAGGAGGGTGGCAAGTTCACACCCAACCTGGGCAATTTAGCCATTTAGTGAGACCTTGTTTCAAAATAAAATTTAAGCTGGGTGTGGTGACACACCCCTGTAATGCTAGTACTGGGGAGGCTGAGGCAGGAAGATCACTGTGAGTTCAAGGCCAGCCTAAACTACATAATGAAACCCTGTCTCAAAAAACAAAAACAAGAAAACTTTTTTAATTAAAAAATAAAATAAAATTCAAAAAGAAGAGATAAAAATTGTCTTAGTTACTTTCCTGTCACTGGAACAAAATACTGAACACACACAACTTGGAGGCAGAGGGGTTTATTTTTATTCAGGTTTTCAGTTCATGATCAGCTGGCTTCAAGGCAAAAGGGGGATGGTGGAAGGGCCTGGGTAGACAACAGCCACTCCTCCCTTGACAGCTGGAAGCAGAAAGTGAAGGAAGGAGTGGCCAGAGAGATCTTTGCAGGTCCTGCCCCAGGGGTCACCTCTTCCTACCACACCCCACCTGCTAACCAGACACTGAGCTCTGGACTCTGCGGTGGAGTAATCCGCTGATGGGCATATTGCACCTTCCAGAAGCACAATGTCTGATCACGTGAGCCTTTGGGGGATGTTCTAGGTCTAAAGCAGGATGGGAATATAGCTGTGTGTCAAGGCCCTTGGTTCAATCCCCAGGACTGCATAAATAAAAAGCAAAAAAAGGGAAGCGGCTGCGGACAGCCCTCTCTGACCAGCATTCATCCCGGCAGCTGCCAACACCCTGGGCCAGGAGAGCAAGGGCGTCTATGTGCTGATGAGGGGGCTGGACCTGGAGCGCCTGGTGCTGGCAGGTGGGCCCCTTGGGTAAGTGTGAGACTGGGGCGGACAGAGGCAGAGCTGGGGGCCCTCTTGGTGAGCAGGAAGGGTCTGGGAGCTGAGGTCCTTCAGCCTCCTTGGCAGGGGCAGGGGTCAGAAGCAGCAGCAACCTTCCTCTTGGGGCCAAAAGGAGCCACCTCCTGGAGGTGCCGCTCATGGAGATAAAGAAACCCCTCTCCTATGCTGCATTTCTTCACACAGAAGAGAGATGTCAGCCTATGACAGAGCAGGGCCGAATTTCTGCTTGAGGCAGATGTAGAGGAGAGGCCAGGCTCCGGCTCCAGGGGCCCTGCACAGAGGTGCGTTCCCACCACTGGCCCTGAAAAGCAGGCACGGTGTGGGCCTCCGGCACTGTGACCAGCAGGGCAGCAGGTGTTTCTCAGGCTGCCTTCCTCCTCCAGTTCCTTATCTTGCAGAGCTTTTGTCCCACGCCTCTGCCTAGCGTGCTGCGCCACCCCACTTGGCACCAGTGGGACAGTGACACCTCCTGTCTGGCAGGTTGATGCAAGCTGTCCTCGATCACACCATCCCTTACGTGCACACAAGGGAAGCCTTTGGCCAGAAGATCGGGCACTTTCAGGCCAGTGGACTACTTTGTGGGGAAGTGCTTTTTCCTTGGCCAAGGGTTTCATACCGTGGGTGGGTAGGGGCAGGGCCTGCACCGTGCACACTGACCACCTTTGGGTAGCACAGTGAGCTTAAATGCTGAGAGCGCTAGCTGCTTGCACACGCAGCCTGGCTTTGCAAGTTTTCAGGCTGCGCGCCACTTTGCCTATCATTTCTATTTGAGGTACATGAACCAGATATGGGGAGGCTGGAGGTGACAAGTGCAGCTTGTAGGGACTTAGGGGAAGAGCAGTGGCATTTCTAGTCTGACCCTATTGGTCTAAAGAAGCTGCAGAAAGTTCATGCAAGTTGAAGCAGATACATAGCGCCTTTCAGACACAGTGAAGGCTGTTCCAGGGTGCAGCGTCCCCAGGCGAGCTGCAGCTTTCTGGCCTCCCTCCCACCTCAGCTTCCATTTCTGCTGGCCTGGGCAGGTCCCCTCTTCTCTGTGTCCTGCTTCCCGTTCTGGGCTGCCAGGTTGCTACTGCTGCTGACCTAGCTTTTGGCATCCAGGAGGAACATCCCTGTTGACTTTGACCTCCTTTTGTGCCCAGCTGATGCAGGGAAAGATGGCTGACATGTACACCCGTCTCATGGCGAGTCGGCAGTACGTCTACAACGTAGCCAAGGCCTGTGACGAGGGCCACTGCATTCCCAAGGTGAGGGTCAGCCCGAAGGGTGGCGGCTAGGACTATGCTCCATGCCCAGTGGGACCTGCTGACCCAGCCTCCTCCCCAGGACTGTGCTGGGGTAATTCTCTACTCAGCTGAGTGCGCCACCCAGGTGGCCCTGGACGGCATCCAGTGCCTCGGTGAGTGCCCCACACCCTCCTTCAGGAGCTGCCTCTGTGCCTGTGCCTGTGCCAGCCCCAGCTGAACTCTGGGTCCCCCAGTTAGGAGAAAACAGAAAAGCACATGAGAAAACTTGTAGGGGGCCACAAGTTGCCATTACCTTTTTCCAAAAAATTAAGTTTGTGATACATAATAATTATATTCATCTTGGGAAGCTGGCTGTGGTGGCACACACTTGTAACCCTACCACTTGGGAGGCTAAGGCAGGAAAATTACTGTGAGTTCAGGGCTAGCCTAGGCTACAAGTGGGGTTCAAAGCCAGCTTGAACTGCACAGTGATACCCTACCTCAAAAAGACAAAAATAACAACATTCATCTTGGGGAACTGGTACATAGATATATTGAATCTCGATTATTTTTATTGCCTTCACCTCCTCTCTCCCTTCTCCTCTCCCTCTTTCTGTAGATCGCTTTCCCATCTCCAGAGCCTCTATTTCCTCCCATCTCTTTTGTTCTTTAAATTACTCACATTAGAGTGACTGTGTGATATTTAACCTGCATCTGATGTATTTTACTTAGTATTATGGTTGCAAGACCCATCCATTTTTCTATACATGATTCAAAATTATGCTTCTTTATGGCTGAGTAGTACTCCATAGTATATATAGACTACATTCACTTTCTCCATTCATCTGCTGATTGGCACAAAGGCCACTTCCATAATTTGGCTATTGTGAGTTGTACTACTATAAGCTATGCTCCTCTCACCCACCCCACCTGGCCTCATGGGGACATGGGGAAAGATATTTCTCAAGTGGAACTGCCTTGCTTCCCTGCTGCTGAGTGGGTAAGGGTGTCCTTTCTGCTCTGTCCCATCCCTGGCTGCAGGTGGCAATGGCTACATCAATGATTTTCCCATGGGCCGCTTTCTTCGAGATGCCAAGCTGTATGAGATCGGGGCTGGCACCAGCGAAGTGAGGCGACTGGTCATCGGCAGAGCCTTTAACGCGGATTTCCGTTAGCCCTGAGACCGTGTGCCCTTGTCCCAGCACCTAGAGGCCTTTCTCCAGGAGCAGACGTGGCAGCCTGCTGCACACCGAAGGCAGGCCTACAGTCCTTCTCTAGCCCGCCGGCCTCCGCGGGAGGTTGAGCTCTTCACACTGGCTATCAACACCGAGGCCTCCTGGCTGGGCCAGCCAAACAGGAATGCTTTGAACAGACTCTGACAGGAAACGTGGCTTTTCCTGGGATTTTCAGAGGGCTTTGGTGACCATGCCCTGGCTCTGCAGCCTTAGTCCTGATACTCCCCTCTTTTTTTTTTTTTTTTTTAATAGTAGTAAAAGAAACACTTTATTGTATAACAAAAATAAAATTTGCAAAAATTTACATCAACAAAACCAAAAGCCATTCTAGGCACAATGAACAATTTTTGAAATTGTAACTACCTTGCACTTTTCAGGAATCTGATTGGAAATAAGTGGTTACATGTGTCTCCAATAGACAGAGAGGAACCACATGACTGCTATAACAGCTGAACAAAGTATGAGATATGGAACTTGAATTGCTCCCCTGATAGTGACCAAAGCAGACAAGAGAAAGGAGCTCAAAATCAGATGCTCGAAATCAGGCTGGAATCCTTCTGTGATCCAGTTTCAGTCAGTCTGACAAGTCATTATGATCCAGTATGATTATCTTATGTACAAATTTTTTTTAAAAAGGGAGCTTCAAGTTGATATGCACAATTAAAATTTTTTTTCATTATTATTTGCCATCCTAGAGATTGAACCCAGAGTCTTGTGCATAGTAGGCAAGCATTCGATCACTGAACAATGGCCCCAACTCAGTACTTTTTTTTTTTTGTTACTAGTAGTACATCTTTGAAATATATAAAGAATACATTCATCTTGGGGTGTTGGTGCATGTACCTACTGCACCTTAATCCTTTTTACCTCCCTTCCCTTTTCACTACATTCCTGGATCCCATCTTTTTTTTTTTTTTTAATAATTTTATTTAAAGAGGAAAAAAACAAAACAAAATAAAACAGAATAAAGGGTAGCAACCAGATACTCCCCATTTTCAAGGGTGGTGTCCACTCCTTCCTCTCGGGGAGGGGGTGACCTCTGGCAGGGAGCCTTGCCCACTCAAGTGAAGCCCAAATCCTCACCCTGTCTGCCAGTTTCTTGAGGCGTTCGCTCCCAGCAGCTTGGGACACCCAAGCCAGAGTACCCAGTGGGGCAAAGGCTGACATGGCAGCACCTCAGAGCCTCCTGCACAACACCAATGGGTCCTGGCCTGGCGACCTTCTGCAGCTGACCAGGAAGCGGGTGCAGGCCCTGCCCAAGGCCTGGATCACCTGGCTCAACTCCAGCCAAGGCTGCCTCTATACATTTCTCTAGATGCCCTGTGGTTAATAATGGTACAGCTGCACCGTGGCTGCTGCCACTTTGTATTAAACATAGTGTGAAGAAATCCCTCTGCTCCTAAGCCAGTGTTTGGAGGAGAAGCAATCTACTTGCTCCTGACTGCCACCTAGTGCCAGTCTTGGGTTTTTTTTGTTTTGTTTTGTTTTGTTTTTTTTCTTAACCGCGTGCGCTGAGCTAAATCCCCAGCCCTTAGAGCCAGTCTTGAGGATGGTTGGTCCAGGCGCTGCTGCTGGCTGTCAGCCCGCTCTTCAGTCATGGGACAACAGGGAAGACTCAGTCCTTGGGTCAGAGGAAGTCTCAGCCCCAGATTTCCTTTTTTCTGTTTTTGTTTGTTTATTTTGTTTTGTTTTGTTTCCCCCATACCGAGGATTAAACAAAGGAAGAGCTGAGCTATATCCCTATGTCTTTTTATTTTGAGACAGGGCCATGCTAAATTTCCCAGTCGGACCTTGAATGTGTGATCCTTCTGCCTCAGCCTTCTGAGTAGCTGAGACCATAGGCATGTGCTACCATGTTTGACACCATTCCTGAGGTTTTTTCAGAGATCAGGACAAGCTGGGCATAGTGGCACATGCCTGTAATCCCAGCACTCAGAGGGTGAGGCAGGAGGAGCACAAGTTTAAGCTCTATCCTTGCTACTACAACTTAATGAGACTCTGTCTCTTAAAAAAAAAAAAAAAGGCTGGGAATCCAGTTCAGTGTGAAGTTTAATCCCCAGTACAAAAAAAACAAAAAAACACAATTTGAGTCTCAATATCAGAACAAAAGCCAGGATTCAGATATGGCAGCGGCAAAAATGGATGTGCTCAGTTGGAGTTCCAGTGCACAGCATGCTAAACCGGGCTTGTCTGAAAGGACGGGGTCTGGGTTGTCGGACTCACTATGCTTCCAAGAGAGGAACTGGCTTTCTTGGCTCCCAGCCCAGTGGCACTTGTTCCCAGCTTTTAGTCCTGGCCTACAGCCAAGTGCTGTTCACAGCCCAGCTTTACAGGTGGGGTCAGCTCCTCACCACCCCCAGTGCGGCCCCATCTTGAGGGTAGATCCAGGGCTCTTGGCTGTCCCTAAACAGCCCCATCCCACCCTATGCTATGTTTGGATGCAGGTAAAACATGCAGTTGGGCTCAACTATAGCAGAGTAAGCGATATGGTGTTTGATACTGTTGATGTCCAGTTGACTTAATGTAAAGTACTGTGTTGCCTATGTTGTCCTGTTCTGATCTGCTCTGTACTGCCCCCTTTTGTTTTATTCTCTTTAAAAAAAAAAAAAAAAACATGCAGTTGGAACAAGCCACCCACAGACACTCAAAATGTGCTAGAATTCGAGGTGTGGTCCAGTCAGTGTTGCTGGAGCCTTGCCTGTTCGGGGTGTGCCCTCTGGAAATGCATGTTGGAGCTTTAATCCTGAGTCATTCGTTGCTGGTATTTGGAGGAGGGATCCCAGTGGCATGCGTGGCTTTGGGGACGTGATCTCCCACTTGCTATGTCCTACGAGGCCTCCGTCCAGCTACGATGCAGCAGAGCCCTCCCCAGACACTGTGCCTGCTTTTGGGCTTCCAGGCTCTAAGACCAAGCGCTGAAAACCTCTCCAAGCTGCAGTCTGTAGGATTCAGTTACAGCAACAGGAAACAGACTAAGAGAGGAAGAATGCGATCATTCCAATCCTTTATGTGAAGCACAAGACAATGTGCAAAAATGAAACCGAAACGACATGAGCTATGCAATCCGAGTCACATCTCTGCTAGAGATGAGCGCTCATTGCATCAATCACCATTACTTCCCCAGTTGTCCCTGTTCCACTTTGGTTCCTGGACGGCCACGCTGTCTGCCCTGGCTGGGATAGCAAGCTAACTAGAATGTCAAAGTGTGGTCCTGGGCAGGCCCTATGTCAGAATCCGACAACCTGTAAATGGAGACACCTAGAGCCCAACCCCAGCCATAATTGCTGCAGAAAGTGACACTGGACCTTCTCAAATAACCCATCTGGGTCCTGGGAGACGTCCCCAGAGGCCTCCGTCCTAATTTTCACCCTGTGGGGATAATAACTCCTTTACCTATGTGCCCATCCCAAGTTTTCTTTTACACTTTAGCTGCTGGATTTTTGTGGCCACTGGGGGTCGGAGGAGCTCAGAAGATAGCAAAGTGAACTGCTCAAGGTTCGCCAAACCAGGGGCCCAGGTGAGGGTGAGGCGCGAGAGTTGGGTGGGGACGGGGGAGCCAGCCACGCCCCCACGCCGGAGGTCCAGGGTGGAGCCAAGACGAGAAGGGTACCGCAGCGGTGTGCGGGCTGGGCAGGCGTTACCAGCCTGCGGCCTGCCTGATGGGAGTTGGGACCCGAGACTGTGGTGGTCATCTGCCACGATCAGTTTAGGGCTGCTCCAGAGCCCTGCCGTCCCCTTCCCCCGCGGGGCGGTCCGCGTGCCGCAGGGCGCTAGAGTAGCTGCGTGGAGCTCGCCTGCCCCCTTCCGGCAGGCCAAGGAATCGCAGGCTCGTGGAGCCCGACCCTCGCCACCTTTCCACAGGGTGCTTTGGGTGTGCTGGTGCTTCCAGTTATGAAATTGAGGACACAGGGGTCGACCGTGTTTTATTTTACTTACTAAAGGAAGCCATGGAAGGGGATCTTTATCATGATCATTATCTACAAGAAAGGCCACTTTTTTTTAAAAGTAGGAAGATTTATTCGGCAATAGGATTGGGAAGCAAGAATAGTTCCTGAGGGACAGGGGGGATCCCGAATGGATTGCCCAGAAAGGCCACTTCTAGCAATTTAAAAGTAGAAAGGACATAAACTCAGAACAAAGACCAGTGTTGTATTATTTTTAAATGTGGTATGTGTTTTATTTGTATGTTTCAAAATATTGTAATTTTAAAAGACTGTAAAAGATTGTAAGTTTTGATACTGGGAATTGAACCCAGGACCTGTGCGTGCTAGGGAAGTTCTTTATCACCAAGCTACACCCCCAGTCTAGGGCTTATTTAAAAACACAAACAATAGCAAAAAAATCCTACACCTGGAGACAGATGTGGTGGCACACACCTGCAATCCCAATACTGGGGAGGCTGAGGTAGGAGGATTGCCATGAGTTCAAGGCCAGCCTGAACTACATAGTGAGATTTTGTCTCAAAAAAAAAATCCTGTACTCTGTTCCTCCTACCCCCTCTCCTATTCCCAGGGCAAAACCACTTTTGAGTCTTTAAGGGGTTCCTTTGGATAATGCATCCTCTAAGTGATATGCTTACTTATTGATCAATTTAATTGAAGATATTTCCAAGAGGAGTTCTTTAAAGTGCACACATTTGATTTATGACAATCTCGTTACATACTCATACTTTTTTTCTCTTCCTCAGACTGGCCCTGTCCACCTGCCAGCTTTTGGAAGCCCTCAGATTAGATGGTCCAGTGTCCTATCCACATCCTTGGCTGGCCCCAGTTCTGACCATGTGCACAGTCCAGGGCCACACTAGTAGGCCCAGGGGTTCCTCTCCCTGTGTGCTCCACCATTCACTCTAGCAAAGAGGATTCTGGGATGTGACCACTCCAGTACCCGCTGCTGTCCCACTCTCCATCAGAGGCCAGCCTGGTATCTCTTAGCTAACCCCTGGGTCCCCATAAGAACATACCGACTTGCTTCCCTCCTTCCCATCCACACCGCGCAACCTTTATGCTAATCCAGTTATCAAGCTTCTCCCAAACCTTCAGTGAGTCTCAGCACCTCTAAAATAGAGGTTTTAGCTGGGCTTGGTAGGGCAAGCCTGTGTACTCAGGAAGCTAAAGTGGGAAGAGAGCTGGAGCCCAGGAATTCAAGGATAGACTGGGCAACACAACAAGAATCCATCTGTAAGGAAGGAAGGAAAAGGGAAGGGGAAGGGGGAGTGGGGAGGGGAAGAGAGGAGGGAGGGGAGAGATTAAAAAGGGCGAGAGAATGAAAGAAATGTAAAAGGGAAGGAAGAAGGCAGGGAGGAAAAAGAAAAGAAACTAAAGTTTTGCAAGGCAAATATGAGTGTGGTGCACCTTGACCTTCTCCTGCTCAGCTACCTTTCTCCTGCTGAGGCTGAGTTCCTAGTGCAAGTCACCCTCCTGGCCAGTATCGCCAACCCCAGAGCCTTTGCCCGGCTGGACCCTGTGCCCAGGAGGCCCTTCCAAGCTGTACCCTGTGCTCTTGCTTCCTCTTCCCTGAAGCCTCCCTCCTTTAGGAAGACCTCTCCTGCCCAACCTGTCCCCAGCCTCAGTCCCCACAGCACTGTCCTGTGCTGCCCCTCCTCCCTCCTCGTGCCCTGCACCAACAGATTTACACACAGGTGCTAGTGTGGTACGTGCATCTATTTCCCCTGCCATAGGTCAGGATCTTGAGGGGGAGGGACAGTGTAATTTCCCTGTCTGTATGTGACCAGAACCCGGCATAATCCCTGACTCATGGGAGGTGACCAACCCCTGCACATGCTCCTTGAGCAGTTTATGGCTCACATTTTACTGGCGCCATAGTTATTTGTGTATGCAGTCACCTCTCGTGTCTAAGATCTTTGAGACTGAAAAATCACCTCCTACATCTCTCACCCCGGCAAGCGGCACCCACTGCTTGCAGCAAGGGCTCCACGACTCTTCATACTAAATGAGGAAAACAGCAAGTGGGCCGGAGACTCAGCCTAATCCCAGGGCTGGCACAAACAGCTGGGCAGCCGGCTTGGGCTGGCCCTGCACTCCCTGTCCTCTTAGCCCAAAGTGCCAGGGCCCAGCTGCAGGAGGGAGCTGAAGAAAGGCACACTCCTGAGGGACCTGGCCCTCCTCTGCCAGCTGGGGACAGAATGGGGAATGGATAGGAAACGAGGCAGAGTAGGGCCACACACTTTCCCTTTTTTTTTTTTTTTGTCTTCTGTTAAATGTGTGACATATGAGGAAGTGTATGTAATGTGCATACGTGACTGTAGAAAGTAATAAAACTCCTGTGTTGCTGGGTATAATGATATATACCTGTAATCCCAGAACTCTGAGGGCTGAGGCGAGAGAGTCTCACCAACAATTCGAGGTCAGCCTGGGCTGCATAGTGAGTGAGACCCTGTTTCAAACAAACAGGAAAACTGAAACCTCCAGTATACTGAGCATCCAGGTAGGCAAAGAGAACATTTCAAGTGCCCTGAAACCCATGTGTACCTCTGTGTTTTGGTGCAGGGGCTGGAGCACCAGGGCCTCATGCGTGCTAGGCAAGGGCTTGGCCACTGAGCTACACCATAGCTGCCTTTTTCTTTTCTTTCCGTTTTCTTTGTTGTTTCTTTGTTGATGCAGGTTGTCTCGCTGTGCTGTCCAGGCTGGCATTCAGCTTCTTGACTCAAGAGATCTTCTAGATTCAGCCTCCTAAATAGCTGAGATTACAGGTGCACCAATGCACCTCACCCTGCATCCTGCCTTCCCAAGCTTTCACTCTGTCCACAATACTGTTAGGTTCCCTGTTTGTTTGTTTGTTGTTTTTTGGTCCAGGGATCAAACTCACGACCTCACACTTGCAAAGCAGGCGCTTATGCCACTGAGCTAAATCCCCAGCCCAAGGTTTCCTGTTTTTAAGTCTCCACAGTTGGAGATATATATATATTTCTTTTTCTTGCTTCTTTGACTCATTGTTATATGCTTTTCTTTTAAAAAAATTCATGTTAATGAGCAGAATTATAATTCGTTAGGATTGGTCTTTTTGTGTTTGTACAGTAATCCATTGTGTGGAAATACTACACTCTAAATTCTGCTGATGAATGTGTGGTGGTTTCCAGTCTGGGTAGTTCCAGAAATTCCTACACGTGCCTTTGAACACATGGGCATGAGATTTCTAGGCCTAGTCGCAGGACTGGGGAGCTCTCTGTTGTAACTCATGGACCTGGTTAACTTCCTGAGGAAATGCAAACTGTCTTCCAAAGTAGCGGTGTGTCAGCCTCTGAGCCAGCCCTGTGAGTTTCTGAGTGTCCATCGCTGCTTCCCTGGCCAGTCCCATAAACTACATGTTCTACAAACCTGTACCAACAAGTCATTGAGAGCTGTGTATGGCCCAGGAGGCTGAGGACAGTGACGAAGTAACACAGAACAACCTCACAAGAGACACGATCTACACAAACTCTACCAGCAGCCAGACATTTCAGCTTTGCCCGGGAAAACCTGGGGAAGAAAGGTTAGACGGGAAAGTGGAAATTTTCTTAAAAAGATGAAAGCTACCCAGGCCCAGGGATATGTCAGCGCATGTGGACAGAGGCTCTGTGAATGAAGCACAGAGGGCTGCCTGGCATCCAGTAGAGGGAGAGCAGGAGCACAGACTAGTTAGGATTCATGGCTTGCGCCTGTCTTCCCAGCTACTAGGGAGGCAGAGGCAGAAGGGTCTCAAGTCTGAGCCTAGCCTGGGCTACATCTAGAGACCCTGTCAGGAAAGAAAGCAGACAGGCAGGAGGAGGGGATGTAACTCAGTCCTCTGGGCCCTGGGTTCAATCTGAGTGAGAGAGAGAATGAGCGTACCTGTGCCCCACTGATGCATGGACTGACATGGACACAACTCCCGATCCAGCCGAGCACGCTTTGTGCCTTGTGCCAGTGCAGGAGCAGACACGGCTGAGCACACACACGGATGTGCATACTGCTGCACATGCCAAGAGAGCCTGTCAGACACACTGCAGGACCAGAGGCAGGGAGCGTGAACACGCAGCTGCTGGCAGGTGATAAGCCCGGACCCGGCGCCTGCCTGGCTGCCTGCAGTCACCTTGTGCATCTGCCCAGGCCCCAGCAGGCAGCCTCTGCAAAGCTGTTTTCAGAACAACTGGGGCATGGTTCAGGGACCCAGGGACCCCAGGTAACTTTCATGCTGCTGTTTCCTGCTTCCCCCACTGGCTCACCCGGCCCTCCAAGGGGACTCCTGTTCTGGACTCTTGAGTCTGGGGAGAGGCAAGGTGTGTGGCAAATCTCTCTGGGAGACACTTCAGAGCCTGAAGCCTGTCACCAGCTGGCAACAAGCCCATATCTGTAAGAGAGGCTGCTAGGCCTCCCCAGAGAAAGGCCAAGAGTGCAAGCTCCTGAGCCAGGCGTGGCGGGGCACCCTGATAATCCTAGGACTCTGAGAGGTTGAGGCAGAAGGATCTCAAGTTCAAGTCTAGCCTGGGTAATTAGCAACACCACTCTGTCTCAAAATAAAAAATAAAAAAGGGCTAGGGCTGTAGCTCAGTGTAAAAGCCCTGGGTTCAATCCCCGGCACCCTCCCCCCACAAGAAAACCACATGGACTCCCTGGACCCTGCTTGGTCACCTTTAGCTGCCTCAGAGCTCATGTGCTATAAATCCCAGCCACTCTTCCCGCAAGCACAGGCATCCCTCCTCTACCACCCCCACCCTTAGGCATTCTGAGAGCCTCCACTGCCATCTAGGTCCCCTTGGACCCCCTGGAGACCCCGTTCCTGTACCTTAGCTCAGCCAGGGCTGTCTGTGCTACTTCAGCATCCTGTCCCCATGCTGCAGAGGCACCAGCCCAGCCAGCTCTCATCTCAGGCACCCTGGTGACCTTCAGCTCAGGTAAGAACAACTGGTGTTTTCAGGGTGCCGCTAAATGCTGGGGTGCTGTGGACTCAAAGACCAGTGACACTATGGGGACAACGGGGCTTACAGGTTAGGAGAGGGGAATGGATCACCTCAGTAGCTCCAGTTTAATGATTTGCTGGGCAGGGCATTAAACTCCAGGCCTTGGTTATGTTGGGAAGCATTCAAGCTACATCCCCAGCCATTCAGTTGTGATGTTATTTCTTGACTTTGTACCAGGAATTGAACTCAGGATCTTAACCTTGTCAGGCATGCTGTGCCACTGAGCTATATCCCCAGCCCCTAATTCATTTATTTATGATAGAGTCCAACTATGTTGTCCAGGCTAGTCTTGAATTAGTGATCTTCCTGCTTTATCATCCTTAAGAACAAGGATTATAAGTATGGGCCATCATGTCTGGCTCAATCTTATCCATTCATGCCCATAGTGGGGATTGAACCCAGGACCTTCACACTGAGCTACATCGCCGGCTCTTTTTTATTTTTTATTTTGAGACACTAAATTTATTTTGACTCACTAAATTGTTAGATTGCCCAGGCTGGACTTGAATTTGCAATCTTCCTGCTTCAGCCTCCAGAGTGCTGGGATTGCAGCTGGGCACCACCTTGCCAACTATATTACTCATTCTCTAAAAGCCAGCATGATTACCACCTCAGGCATCCACAGGTCTGGTTTGCAGCTGTGCCCCTAGCACCGGGCGCCTGGCTCAGTGTGTGCGTGGGGTTTACTCAGTAGACAACCTGCATGATGCATGGCTACCCTAGGGGCTGCAGGAGAAACTCCCCCTCTCTGTTCCCCTCTACCGAGTTTATCTAAATGAAATCAGATTTAACTTAAACATCAAGGGCAGCCTTGGGGAAGGAGGAGCGTAGGCAGGAGAAATCTCAAGACTCCCTTGAACCAAATTCTCCCATCTTTTTATTAGCAGCTGCTAGACTGGGGTTCTGGAGCCCCAGCCTCTAGCTCCTTGGAGAAGCTGTCCAGACTGCTAGGGCCAGACTTTTTTCTTTTTTCTTTCTTTCTTTCTTTCTTTCCTTTCCTTTCCTTTTTTCCTTCCTTTCCTTTATTCTTTTGTTTTTTTAGGGTGTGCTGGGGATGGAATCTAGGGCCTCTAGGTCATACTGTACCACTGAGCCATACCCCCAAACCCTAAACCATAGATACTTTTTTTTTTGTCTTTTTTGAAACAGGGTCTTGCAATGTAGTCCAAGCTGGCCTTGAACTCAGTGTGTTGCCCAGGCTGGCCTCCAGCTCACAGCGACCCTCTAGCCTCAGTCTCCAGAGTGCTAGGATTACAGGCGTGCACCATGATGTCACAGGTACTTTTATAGTTTTAAGGAGTTGCCTTGTGAAACCTGTAACAAACTATAATCCACTCAATCAAGTCAGGAAACTTTTTTTTTTTTTTTTGAGACAGGCTCTCTCTGTATAGTTCAAACTGGCATTGAACTCAGTAGGTAGTCCAGGCCAGTCTTGACTTCTCAGTGATCCTCCTGCCTCAGCTTCCCAAGTTGCTGGGATTACAGGCAAGTGCCACCATTCCCAGAAAGTCAATAAACTTGTTTCTTGTTTTTTATTTATTCATTTATTTCACATTTTAAAAATTTTATTTGGTGCATTTTAGATACACATAATGATAACATTCATCATATAGAATTTTTCTTTTTTTGTTTTAATTTTTGAGACAGGGTCTCATTATATAATGCAACTGGGCCTTGAATTTGCTTATGTAGCCCAGGTTGGCCTCGAATTCAAGGAAATCCTCCTGTCCCAGCCTCCTGAGTGCTGGTGTGTCCTACCATGCCCAGCATCACAGGGAAATTTTACCTGTGCAGAATATGTTTTCTTTCTTTTTTTTTCCCATTCCCCTTCTCTCCCTTCAACCCCTCTTTCCCTGCTTATTTACACAAGCTTTGTTTTTAGCTTTTCCCTTCAATTCTGTTTTTTCTTTTCTTTAAACTTTATAGCAAAAATATGCATAAAACACAAAAAGTACAAATGCTGGCGATTCAGAGGCCATGATAACATAGAAATTACTCCAGAAAACAGGCAAATTGGGTGAGAAGGAGTGAGTCTAAAGACAGCATGGCAGTGCCTTCACTAAGTAGTTACTAAGCTAATTTTTAAAATTTATTTGTTTGTTTTTGTTTTGGTACCAGGAATCAAACTCAGGACCTTGTGCTTGCCAGGTAGGAATTTATAGTACTGAGCTCTAACCCCGGCTCAGGTCTGTTTCTTGAGACAGGGTCTTGCTGTGTATTTCAGGCTGACCTTGAGCCCCTACAATCCTGCCTCAACCGCCCGAGTTCTGGGACTGCAAGTGTGTGCCACCACACCCATCTTAGGCTGGTATGAAAGTCCAGCACTGCGGCCACCTGGACGTGCAGGCTAACTCAGAGCACTGTGGCACAGGCAGAGGTGTGGCTTCTGGGCCACTCATTCAGCACTGACTAACTGTTACTTATGCAGCCTGAAGGACAGACACAGCAGGACGCCAGGCAGAGGGTCATCAGCCCCACCTGGGCGGGGAAAGAGGCAGCACCCAGGAGCCAGGCAGCCTGAGTTGCAGGTTTAGGAACGCAGCTGAGCCCCGGGATGAGATCGAGAGGCTCCAGCTGGTCATTTTTCTTTGAGCCAAGGAAGGTGTAAACAGAATGGGACAGGCAGTTTCTTCTGGAAAGATCCCCCTGCCGAGGGTAGAGGGAGGCCACCAGGCTGTGGTCAGTCAGACAGTCGTGGGTCACTGGGGCCCAGAGGAGGTGCCACTGACTCATCCAGTAGGAAAATAGACCTCAGTGTGATTGCAGATGTGGGCAGTGGTTGGGGAGGGAGAGAGAGGTGCTAAGCATAACTAGAAGGTTCCCGGCTGTCAGAACTGGGTGAGAGAGGCTGGGAATACAACTCAGAGAAAAAGAAAAAAATCGGGTGGGAGGCGGCGTCTTCCCCCAGTGGAAACGGCAGGAGTGCGCTGGCTCCCAGCAGTTGGGAGCTGGCTGAAGAGTCTCTGATGCTCCTGAAAGACCACATTGTTATTTCAAAGTCGGAGCAAGTACAGAGGGCGGGGAAAGGGTGCTTTGGAGGAGGCTTTGCCGGAGGCATATTCTTTTGATAAAGAAATTTGACAATCCACTTGCAACATTTTGCCCCTAATCTAATAGCAAGATGAGTATTGCTCCCATTGACTTCATGTGTGCAGTTCAGAGTTGCTAATAGATATTTGGAAAACATAAAAATAGAGAATTGTTGGGGGAAGCTCATTTAGCAAGAAGTGACAAAGGAATGATTAAAAGTGACCAGGTCAAGTGTTTTGGCACATACCTGTAACTAGCCCGCTAGGAGGTTGAGGCAGGAGGATCACAAGTTCAAGCCCAGTTCAAGCAACTTAGCAACTCAGTGAGACCCTGTCTCCAAATAAAAAATAAAAAAAGCTGGAGATGCAGTTCAGTGCAAAGGACCTAGCTTCCATCCTCAGTAAAGGAGGAGGGAAAGGGGAGGGCCAGACTGGGTTCTAATCTCTGGCTCCATTACTTACTACTTGTGTGATTTGGGGCCAGTTGACAAGCCTCTGTATGCCTCAGTTTCCTCATCAGTAATGTGGAAATGATAGCAGTACCTATTTCAAAAGACCAGCTGAAAACTAGAGTATGTCAAGACCTTAACACAGTGCCTTGCTTGTCGACACTTTCTTGGAATGTTATCTATCACTACAGATTACACCTTGAAACCCAAGAGATTGCTGACTTTTCCCACAACGCTTTCCTTTTCTTTTTCTGTTTTTGTTTTTTTGTTTTCCAGTACTGGGAATTAAACCCAGGGCCCTTGTACTGAGCTATACTTCCAGCCCTGTTCTTTTTTTTTTTTTTTTTTGAAACGGGGTCTTGCTAAGCTGCCAAGCTGGTCTTGAATTTGTGCTTCTGCCTCAGTCTCCTAGTCTCCTAGAGTGCTGGATTACAGGCATGTGCCACCATACACAGCCTTGTCATGATTTTCAATAAAGAGTTACGGCTGGAGAGATAGCTCAGTGGTGCTTGCCTAGGAAGGATGATGGAAACAAGAAAAAAAGGAAGGAGGAAGAAAGAAAGCAAGGAAGGAAGGGCTGTTGCCTATATAATTGTGATTTTTTTTTTTGAGACAGTATCTTGCTACATAGTTCAAACTGGTCTTGAAGCCACTGTGTAGCCCAGGCTTGCCTAGAATTCATGGTAATCTTCTTGCCTCAGCTTCCCAAGTGGTGGAATTATAGGCATCCACCATCATGCCTGGAATGTAACTGTGATTTTCATAAATATTTTTTACTTTTAAAATTTTGTTATTATTATTATTATTATTATTATTATAGGTTTTTGTTTTTGTTGAGACAGGGTCTCCTTATGTAGTGCAGGCTGGCCTCAAACTCATGGCAATCCTCCTGCCTCAGTCTTCTAAGTGCTTGGATTACAGGCACATGACACCATACCCAGCTCACAAATACTTAAAAAATATTAATAATATTCACAAGTCAGGAAGCATGTGTTTTGGATATTGTATCTAAGTCTTTGCTACTTGTCCTGCCCAACTGTCTGCCTAATCTTGCCTGGGTTATGTACAGTGGACCATCATATTCATCATGAATTGGTCAGGGAGGCAAGTACCAAAAATTGTTTGGGCTGGAAAGGATAGCAAGGCAGGAGGCAAGGGACACCAACAAATTCTAGATTGTGTCAAATATCAAACAGATGACAAAGATTGGGACAGATTTTCACATCAAAATGCATCAAGTACCAAATTTCAGGATTTTTTTTTTTTTTTTTTTTGTATCAGGGATTGAACTCACAACCTCGCACTTGCCAGGCAGGCACTTAAGCCACTAAGCTAAATCCCCAGCCCAAATTTCAGGATTTTTATAGCAGTCTGTTACCAAGGTTTGACTGTACTCTTTGATGAGCTCTTGACTCTCTTGACTCTCAGAGTCTCTTCTTTGTAGGGTGAAGTTTCCCCAGAATAGAAACAACACTGTTTGTATGACCTCCCAAGGCCCTTGGTGCCTCAATAGTGCTGGGCATGCATGGCACCACAGTTGGTGAGCACCATGCCTGTAGCCTAGACTGTGGATTCTACTGGGAAGGGCTGGTCCTGGCTCTGCAGATTCACAGAAGTTGAGGGAAGATGGCTCTGAATCTTGGTTTTTTTTTTAGGTACCAGGGATGGAACTCATGACCTCATGCTTGCCAGGCAAGTGCTTATAATGCTGAGTTAAATCCCTGGCCCAGCTCTGGGTTTTGGGAGATTAGAGAGGTTGGTGGCTTGGCAAGAGACCTGTAGGAGATGGAGCCATCTTGCCTTAGGCCATGTGATTAAGGGTGCACTGAGAATCTCCCCGAAAGCAGAGGAAGATGTCTGAGGCTAGAAAATCAGCCTTGATTTTGGAGAGTGGAGAGGGGAAACCATAGGGAGGATTGGTGGCATCCAGAAAAGGAGCTACCCAGCCTGCCTGAGGCTAAAGTGAGCTGGGTTGGAGCTGCACAGACAGAAGACAGCCAGAGGCGCCAGGGAGCTGAGGACCAGATGGGAGCCAGAGTGTACAAACAGGGATTATAGAAAGGGATTCCATGGAAGCCGGTGGGCTGCAGGCAGGGCTAGACCCAGACATGATGTAGATTCATAATTGCTAATGCTTTGGGGGTGCTTGACTATGGTTTGAGACCCTTTTAATAATCTAAATGTTTTAGGCTCAATAGCCAAGAATTCTACTCTGGAATTCTGGCTTCAGAGCTTGTATTTTTAACCACCACATTATGTGTAAAGTAGAAAGAATAAAGGTTTTAGACCTACAAAGGGTGAGACCTATGCTTAATCTTTATGCTAAATGCCATATCAAAACAGTAAATGTTCCAGAACCACTCCAAGCCTGTGTGATCTCAAGCAGACACTTAGACCTGTAGGGCTCAGTCGCATTTGTTTGGAGGCTGGAGAATAATAACCATCAGAGTTGTGAAGGATGAGATGTATTCAAATGGCAAGCTGGAAGTGGCTGTGATGAGGCACTTAGGGTGGGGTTTCAACCTGATTGGCTTTGGGATCTGCTCCGGAAATTGGTAGAGCACACTTCTGGGTTCGTCAGACTGAGACAAGGAGGTGTCTTTGGTCCCTGGTCTCTTCTCTGACACTGTTCCCCGGCTTTGCTTCTCAGTCATTAAAACTAAGCCGCTTTGCTGTACCATGATGTCCTGCCTTGGAGTCACCCTGCTGTGGACTGAAACGAAGAGCAAATGAAACCTCACCTCCTTTATGTTGTGAGTGTTAGGTACTGTGTCTCAGCAAAGAGCAAGTTGACTAATACAGTTGCTGAGGATTAAATAGATAAATGTGTTGAGTGTCTTTGTCTTCTGTAAGGACCCTAACTTTGGGAGCTCTCAAACCACATCCCATTCCAGATCTGAATTCTTCATCATCCAGGGAGCCATAGGTCCAGACTCCCTGGGCCACAGGAGTTCCAGGTTTTCCAGGGGAGAAGTCTCACTTTGCAGACTCCACTATGGTATCTGAGCAGACAAGAGACCTGGTAACTGTCAAGGACCTGGCCCTAAGAAGACTGAGGTCCCAAACGATCCACACCTAGAGCATCACAGATCTCATGCTTCTTGAAATGGTCTTCCTTTCCCCATGTGTACACTACACTGTAATTTACCAGTCACTCCCTTTTCAGTTTACCCAACATTTTTAAGTATCCACTATTTGCCAGATGATATACCATGTTTTCAGGAGTGAGCATCTAGAAGAACTCACAAACTGGACCTTGTTTAATTTCCCTTTTCATCTCCAGCCTGGTCTGTGCATCTTGGAAGAAATGTGCTCAGTAAGTATCTGCTCCTGGGAGATCATAAGGGTGCTTTTAGAGATGGGCATGAGAATGCCACAAAGCTCTCCAAGTAGGCCCAAAGGAGGTGGGCCCTCCAAATACCTGGACCATGATATCCAACCACAATTCTGTGGCCACAATGCAGAGTAAGGATCAAGAACCGGAAAAGCTTCTCAGCTCAGGTGGGTTTAAGTACCTCAAGTGGGACATAGCACACTGGAGCATGTGTTATGCTTTATTGGACAGACTGTCCCATAAAGATGGCCTTCTTTAGGGGCTGGGGACTTAGCTCCATGGCACGGCACCTATCTGGCAAGCACAAGGCCCTGAGTTCAATTCCTGGTACCAAAAAAAGTTTAAGAAAAGATGGCATTCTTGCTTGGCACCAGCCTATCACTGCAAGAGAAAATGTCAGCTAAAGGTAACAGATCTGCTGAGTCTTCAAAAGAAACTAGCACTTTATTTTCTTTTTCTGTCTTCTTTTATTTTTTGAGACAGGGCCTCAAAAACTCACTGTGACCTGGGACTCACTGTGTACCTCAGTCTGGCCTTGAACTCTCAGCCTCGAATAGTGCTGGGCTTACAGGCATGCATCACCAACCCTAACTGGATTTTTATTTTAAATCTCCAGAAACTTCAGCATTGGCTCCTAATCTTAGTCTCTTTCAAAAGTCTTGTGAATGCCAAACAGAACTTGTCTGCCTGTTGAATTCTGCTGAGAGGCTGCCAATTTGGGACTCCCAAGTGGGTCTATGGGAGCCATGTGGAGGGATGTGTGTCACAGCACCAGGTTCCAAGGGACCTGGAATAGCATTTGTCCTTGGGGCCAACATTGTACCAGTGTCACAGGAAATGACAAGGAGGATGTGGAAGCCATAGTCCTGCCCTCCAGGGGCTTATACTGTCATATAGAGTATCAGCGAAGCAGCAAGTGGCCAGGAAGGTAAGAGCAGGAGACAGTAGGGAGCTCCCAGAGGTTGGCAGCATTGGGCAAGGTAAACCTGAGCTTCGAGAGACCTTTCTAGGAAGTCAGATTTGATTTGGAGATAGCAATTCCAGAGGCATAGAGTCTGTAGAGCTTTGGGAACAAAGATAAATGGGTAAAACCTGTGCTAGAGACCCTGAAGAAAAGTCCTGGAAAATCTGATTCCAGGTGTCATGGGAAGACTGTGAAGAACAGGGATACAATATGAGACTTTGCTGGTGCCCAGACATGCTTCCTGCTGGATCTAGCAATTCTTGACTGGCTTCAGAGTGGGAAGGCCAGTGGGTGCCCAGCTCAAGGCCTCCAAGCTCAAGAAGGCAATTCGGTAGGCTGGGGCAGGTGGGACAACGTCAGTCAGACTTCAGCCTTGACATAGAGTCAGGCACACTGGGGTGTAAATGCTTTCACGTAATTAGGAATAGACATAAACTGCTCTAAGCCTCATTTTTCTAATGCATGACGTGGTGACAGTAATTGTGAATATCAACTGGTATTGCGGTATGTATGAGTAACCAACTCCTGAAATCATTCACCTCCATTTCTATGTGATTTTTATCAGTAGTGTCCACGTCTACAACTCTATTCTCAAGTGGAGGATGCCACTGATCTTGTTTCCCAACATCTTTCTGCTGTTTCAGGAAACACTGATTTGAGGAGAGTCTCAGTGGGGAGGCTGGAGTTGGTCAGTTTGTTCCCAGCCGGGTGGACACCGGGAGGGTAGAGTCCTTGCTGGGCAGGAGCCAGTGTGCTTGGGCTGGCTGCAGTGCTGGCTGAGGGCGCTTTTCCCCAGGAGGGACCGTTTACACCCACCTCCTACCTGAGGAGAGTGGGCTCCAGGGTTAAACGTTCCTGGTCTGAGCTGGGAGGAAACTGAGGGATGACTCCCCGCTACCCTCAAGTTCGAACGCTCGCACATCCCAGCTGCGCTCCTAATCTGGCCTTGTGGATCTCAGACCAGTTTTGTTCCCTCAAAATCCTCCGAAGCGACCTAATGCCTCCGCCGCAGAGCTCCTTGTGGGGGGGGGGTGTCAGGAAGTTTGGGGAGCCCCAGGTCCTCTCCAGCCGTATCGCCCGAATCACCTGGTTTTACAGCTCCGCGCCTCTGCTACAGCCGGTACAAGCGCGGGGGTATCCCATCTCTTCCCGCCCCGAGGGGCTGCCGGCGATTGCCTGCTCCTGCCGGAAGTCCGCAGGCGGCTCAGACCCCCTCCCCGAGCGCCCCACCCCACCCACTGCGCCGGCGACCTCGGCAACCTCGCCTCTGCCCAGCAGCCCTTAAGGTGTGCCGTCCTAAAGTTATCGCCCTGTTCTCCGTCTCCCTGCCCCTCTACCCACAGCCCACGCCAGTCCCGACTGGAAGCGTCTTGAGAGTAGGAAGCCCGGCTCCTCGTGTTAACCCTCGGGCCAGCCCAGCGCGCGGGCATCCGGCCGGAGGGCAGATCCCCCGGGCGGCGGATGGGCCGCGCTTCTAGAACCTCCGGGTGGGGGCTGGGAGGCCGGCCCTTCGCCCTCCGCTGCAGCCGCACCCGGCCCACCCAGCCGGCTCGCGTTTCTCCAGTCGTGCCCACCCAGCCAGGTGATCGCGAACCTTCTCCCTCTCACACCCCAACAATAAACAACCCAGCGCGCTTTCCCTCTGGAGAAAGGGGTGGAGCCTGATCTCCGCCGAAGGCTGCCGCAGCTGCCTGGGGAGGGCTCTGCTCCAGCCCTCGGGGGAGTCGCTCCTCCTGGGAGTGGCAGGGGCGGGGGCCTCGGCCGGCTCTCTGGCAGCCCCCCTCCCCCGGGACCCCATTGCTCGACGCATGGCCGGGAGCAGATGGAGTGGCTTCCGACCGTGCGCCTCTCAGACTGGTGTACCCTCGGACCCCTCCCTGCTGTCCACACCCTCCCCTCCTCGAACCCTGCAGCCTCAAGGGCAGGCTGAGACTAGGTGCCCAGTAGGCGGCGGGGAGAGGATGCGGCTCTGCTAGGCTCCCAGGAGCGGAGGTGTGCCCATCCCCCAGCCCTTGACACGTGTGTGTGTGTGTGTGTGTGTGTGTGCGCGCGCGCGCGCGCGCGTGTGGTGTGCGCACAGCTGGGAGATGGACCCCAGGGACACGCCGACTAGGGCAACAAGGGACCTGAAATAGGGTGTAGTTAACAGTTGTTAGGGCTGCAGTGGAGGCAACTTAGGTGAGGGGTAGAGAATGCACCCCAAGGGGAAGGCCTGGGGCCCCAAAGAGGGCAAGAGTCAGGCGGACATCACCGAGAGGAAAGGAGAATGCAGAAACAGCCTTTGCTAGGAGAGGCAGCCTGCAAAGACTTCCCCTAGCCAGCAGTCCGTAGGCTAGCTCTGGACAGATGGGGGTTTTGGATACAGAATCACGGCATGTGGTCCCCAAACTCTGAGAACTTGTAAGCAAGCCCCTTTTCAGCTTCTCCTGTGGAAACTAGATCCCACAAAGACCCCTACCTCACCTTGATTTCCTGGCCCCAGGCTGTTGCAATAGGTACTCTTAGGGGAGGGTCTGTTCTTTGCTGGGCACTCAACAGCAGGCTCCTTGGTAACAGGAGGGGACCTTGCTCCTCTGTTCAGTTGCAGGGGAGCACTTCTGCTTCCCCAAGTAAGGACGAGGGCCTCAGCAGTGCTTAGTTTTGCCTGGGGGCAAATAATTTCTGAAGATCCCTTTAAGGAGGGGTGCTCCGATCCCTTTAAGAGGGAGTGGGTCACAGCAAAAGGACTATAAAAGTCCAGCTTTCTTTATTCCCCCACCCCCGGGGGCATCCTATGATGGGGGAGGGGGCGAGTGCTGCAGCTGAATTCAATGGTTGCCTTGGTGTCCCTCCCCCGGGCAAGGTGCCCTTTACCTTGTCCAATGGGGCAGAGTTCCTGAGATCTAGAGTTCAGGTGCTGGGGGTAGAAATCTGCCTATTCCCAGGAAAGAAAGCGGGATCTGGGCACTGAATGGAGGGAAGAGAAGGTGGTCACTGCCACCATTGCGGGGACTGCGCCTTATCTTCTGGGGTGTCCTGCCCGGTGCCAGGTGGCTGGATAAGAGGGCACTCGGTCTGCAGAGACTGCGGCGGCGGTGGCGGCGGGGGGGTGGAGGTGGGGGTGTGTGCCTGGTGGCTGGACTGGGAATGACGGAGCAGCCAGTCTGTCCCGACTGTCGGTCTGGTTGTGTGGTGGGGGAGGGGTGTGCAGCTTGTTCTCTGGCCCTGGATGTTTTCCTCTCCGCATCTCCCTCCACTCTCCCGCTCCAAGGCAGTTAACCCTTCCTGATGGAGATGCTTAGGTGGAGAGAACCCCCGCCTAGATGCACAGCAGGGATGGCCATGGGATGGCTGATGGATCCACTGCACTTTCCTGACCAAGTTGCAAACCCTTTCCAGTGGGGGACCTCTGGGCTGCTGGGCCGCCAGGGAGAGGAAAGCTGATAGGCTCAGCAAGCAAGGCTGCTCCGGTAGAATAGGGTGGGGGCAGCACCCAGTCCGAACAGGCTAGAGGAGCTGAGGGGAGTAGGTAGAGGTGGAGCCCTTTCCAGATGTGGAAGGCAAGAGACCCATGTGCAGAGGTCCCTGGAAGTGGGGTGAAGGACAGGAGAGTTCCCCTCAGGGAACAGGCAGGATATATTCCCCTGATCCCCCTCTTCACTGACTTGCAGACCAGCTTCAGCAGCATTAGGGGGACTGGGAGTGCAGGTGTAGATCAGTGGGCAGCACTGAAAGAACATCAAGTGCCTTTAGCAAGCCCATGTCCCCAAAGCACAGCCCACTGAGCCAGAGCCTCCTGGGGCAAAGGAGACAGCCACCCACACGGGAGGCTCTGCAGCAGTGTGCCTCTGGCTGCCAAGCAGGCTGGGCAGGCTGGGTAGCTAGAGTGGGCTCTGCCTCCTCTCCAGTCAGGATTCCCGACTTTCCCTCCCACCCAGGCCCCAAATAAAACTGCTCTTTTCTTCCCACCCCAGGACCCTGGATTTTTACCCTCAAATGCCAGGGAGAGTCCACTCCTGCAACCTCACTCTATTATTTCTTAGGCTGAGCATGAACTTCCTGCTCTTTGGGTCTCCTTCTCTGTGACCAGGTATATTTCTCTTCTCTCTCAGCCTCAATCTTCAATCCATTGCCAGGCACAAAGCAGTGCCAAAGTTGGGGCTGGGCTGCTGACAGGAACTCTGTGCCCCCGTCTGCCTCAGCTTGTGGCATAGCTCAACTCCAACGCCCATCACTGCTGTTACTACCACCAATTTTTGAAGAGAAGCAGGGGCTCTAGTGGATTTGGTGACAGATTGGGACACGGAGAGGGGATTCTGAGGTGGGGAGAAGGGCTCCCTGGTGTGTGCTGAAGGAGGGGCACTGCTGCTAGGAATCTGTCCTGGGAGGCTCAGGGAAAGGTGAAATTCTTTAATGCCCTACTTTTATAGATTTGGGGGATCTTGCTTCCTTAAAGGTGGGACTTGGAAGGGCAGGCAGTTGTTCAGGGAGAACCTGGCTGTTTAAAAGGCTTCCATGCCACACATCTTTGTAGGCCCTTCCTTTAAATACCCCCCCCCCACACACACACACCCAAACTGCTAAGACAGGCTGGGTCCCTGTTGACCTTTTGGAGGCAGATAGGCAACTGTCTGTGAGTGTTACTTCCCAGCTATTGTGGCTACCTGCCCTGATTCTAAGAGGCTACCTGGGCAAGTGCTTGACTGCCAAGATTTAGGGAAGGCTGGCCACTGGAGGCTGCAGAGGCCCCTCTGCCACACTGCGGCGGGGATCACCCTGCTTGCCCTGGCGCCTGAGCACTCTGGGAGCTTCTCTTTGCCCTAGGCATTCCTGGGCCCAGCCCCTCCCGGCTGCTCCCAGCACTGGGTGACTTGACACTACTCTTCGCAGCCGGTCCTTTCACCTCCCAAAGTTCCCCTCCCCCGCCTGAATTGAGAATGAGGCTTTGTTCAGGGGTGGACTCAGCATTTCTTAAGAACCTACTGTGTGCACATCCTGTGTTTGTTGCAGTGAGTCCTGAGCAGGCTCTCGCGCTCCAAGGAGCCCAGGATACAGCCCCTTCTGCACCTCGCAGGCACATGCCACACCTCTGGGTGACCCAAGCCTGCGGTGCCCACCCACCCTGCTGACCCCGTGAGCGTGCTCAGGCTTGGATAGGCACGTCTGTGAGACTGAGCCACAGCAGGCAGCGACTAGGGGAAGCCAGGTAAGTGTCTCCACTTGGTCCATCTTGGCTTGGGGACGCGAAGGAGGGAGTCCAGCCGCGCCTGTCAGGCTGCCCGCCCGCCCTTCCTCTCCCCCGGAGATCTCTGATGTTCCCCGCGTTGGTGGAAGAGGGTGTGTGGGTGTCAAGGACTCACAGACCCGGCTCTGCTGTCAGCTGGAAATGGATGAGGGTTCCACACCCGGCTTCTGAATTGGCTGAACTGGGAGCTGGGGTGGGGGCGGTGGGCGAAGGGTAGAAAGAGGAAAAAGAGATGCGGGTGCAGGACTACCGGGCTAGGACCGACCTTGCTAGAAAGGAAAGGAGACGTGGCAAGCAGGGAAGTCGGAAAGATGAGGCAAGGGCAGGAGGGGCTTCTCAGCAGTCGGGGCCCTTTCGCTGGAGTCTGGGGCCCTTTCTGCAGGAAAGGGGGGTTGTTCTCGCCCGATTTTCGACTGGTCTTCCCGAAGCTTTGCCCTGGGGGCAGCAGCCTCCGGTGAGGGCGGGATGCCCCTTGGCCCGCAGTTTTCTCCAGCGGGCGCTGGAGAGAAGGGTAAAGGGAAAGAGGGATGTGGAGAGGTGACGATCAGGGCGGGGACGAAGTGAGATTTCTCGGGGGGAGGCTGCAGCCGGGGGTTTGGGGTTTCAGGGTCGGGTCACTATAGGATATAGACTGAGGCTTGGGAGACTAAGAGAAAAATCCAAGAAGCCAGCAAAGAAAACCAACCCCCCCGCCACCACCCTTGGCACCGTACCCCTCCCCCAGGCCCCACCACTCCGCGCACCGCCTCCCCCGGCAGCCTCGTGCTGCCCCCTGCGTTGGGACGACCGACCCACGGTTCTGATTGGTCGGAGACCGGGAGGGGGAGCCGAGGGCCGGATTGGCTGGCGGGGCCAGCGCAGGGCGGGGCGGCTGATTGGCGGAGCCTGCCGAGGGGCGCTCAGCGATTGGCTGGGGACGAGGAAGCAGGAAGGAGGGCGGCGGAGGCTTCGCTCTCGGGGAGTTTGTGGGGGAACCGCGAGCGGCGTAGCGGATCCCGGAGCCCGGCCCCCGCCGCCCGCCCGTCCGGCCGCCTGCCCCGCCCGTCCGGCCTCCACCGGCCGCCCGCCCCGGCCGGCGCGCCCGCCCCCCCCCGACGGCCCCGCCCGGCTCCGGCTCCCGCTCCGCCCGCCCGGCCCCGGCCCCCAGGAGGAGGCGCTGACGCAGCAGCGTGGAGCCCGGGAATTGAGCGCCCCCGGGGGGTTCCAGCCGCCGGATTCCAGCCCGGCCGGGGCCTGCGGGCGCCCAGAGCCGTGCCGTCTGCGACGCCCGTCCCGGTGAGCTAGGGGCTAGGATCCAGGAGGGGGAAGGGGCGAGCGGGCGGGAGCGAGCGAGCAAGCGAGGTAGGCGGACGAGCGAAGGGGAGAGCACCCGCCGCCCGTCAGCGCGCCCCACCGGGCTCGCCGCCGCCCCCGCCAGCTCGGGAAGGGACGGACGGACGACGCGGAGCAGGTGCGGCCGCCCGCCTGCTCCGCCGCCTCCCTCGCCCGGGTCCGGCGCCACGGTCCCGCCATCGGGGAGCGCGGCGCGCGTCGAGGTGACAGCCCCCGGGGGCTGCGCGCCTCGCAGGCCGGGGGCGGGGTGGGTGGCGGCCGCAGGGTGGCAGCTCGGCCCGCGGCGGCGGCGGCGCGGGCGTCCCGGACTGCGGAGGGCGGGAGGACTCGGGTCGTTTCCTAGCTGCTGCGGAGCCGGCTTCCCGAGTGCGCGGGCGGCGAGGTCCCCGCCGCGCCCCCTCCCCCATCGCGATCCCCGAAGCAAGGGGCCGCGGCCGGGGGCGGCGCCGCGGAATCGCCCGCCCGGGGTGGGGGGCGCCCTTCCGCGCTGGGAACTGACCGCTCATTGCGCGGGGGGGTGTCGGGAATGGGGGCCGCCCAGGGCTGGGGGTAGTGTAGACCTGATCCGATCGGGCTGGAAGGAAGGGAGGCGCCGAAGACGGAAGGGGACCGGTGCGAAAAGCGAATGTGGGCCGCGGGAGGCCCGGCGGGGACGGTGCGGGGCGGCTTCCGAGTCCGAGGTAGGGCGGGGGGAATCGAAGTTGTCAGACCGCCTCCAAGTGACAGCGGGACCCCGTGCTCACGGCTCGGCCTTGTCCTGCCCACACCGCCCCGCGGCCTCTCCTCCGCCGGGGGCCGGGTCAGGTTGGGCCCGAGGGGCCCGCTTGGCAGTGAAGCGCCGGACAAAGGCGGCGCCCGGGCTGGCGCAGGTAGTGGCATTCGGGAGGGGACCAGGTCCAGTGCACCCAACCCGAGAGGTAGGCGACGCGGCCAGACTCAAACCGAGACTGCGGGCTCCCAGGCACCAGCCGGGAGGAGCTGCGGCACTGGCTGTCCGCTCCAGCCGCTCTGATCGCCTCGCGGCTCTGGGAAGAGTGGGGTCGACTCGGCCAAGGCGAAGGGGCAGGGTGGGGGTATGCGCACAGTGTGCCTGGCTGGTGGCGACAGAGCTGTAAGCTGTCTTAGAGCCTGGCATTGAGGGATTTTCAGCAGGCAGTCTACCTACAGCCAGAGGTGTAACTCCACTTGGATATCTCCTAGTCACCCATTGTGGACATTGAGTGCAATTGACTAGTTTGATTGGGAACAGAGACAACCCCCAAATGTGCTCTGACTGTCCCGCCACAACTGCTGGCAGCACTTTACCTTTGCCGGAAACGTTTTCAAGCAGGGAACTGAGTTTATAAATCCAGGTAGAAATGTAATGATGAAATAAGTTTTCCAAATCCTTTTCCTCTGTGCCATCTGAGATGTTCCTCTCCACCCTCCTTACCTCCACATCTTCCACAAAATGCAGGAAAAGGCCTCAGAGGAACCACATGTCTCAGAAGGACACCACTGTCCTTGGCCAGCTGGAGCACACTTGGGACCCACTAGTTTAAGCTGTGAGTGCCTCTAACCCGATCCATGATCAGCTCTCTTTAGTTAGATGTTGCTAACCCATTTGTAAAAATACACTCTTATTTTTGTGCCATCTCATATGAGCCTACAACTGAAGGAGGACCCAAGATCCTAAAAACGTGGAAACCCAGGCTGTTCAAAAGGTGCTTCTGCAAAGAAGCCGGGCGCAAGTCACACTATTGTGGGACTCGCCTATAGTTCACTGTAAGTCCACCCCTGGCAAAGCTGCCTGCTGTTAGTGCCAGAGAGGTAGGTAGGTTGTGGAATTAATTTATGGCCACCCTTACACCCTTTCCCAGTAGGATCTAGACCCCAGCCTGGGTGGAGTTTAGGCTTGTGGAAAGGGCAGTATTATTTCATGCAAGCGATTTAAGTTTGTTCTGAGAGCATTTAATTATATGTCTAAAATCTAGAGAAGGCTGAAAGCCTTAGTGCTTTCTGTGGGGTTAAACAGTATGTGATTTCTTTTGGTAGCAGTCAAAAAGGGTGACCTGGTCTGGCTGCTGGAATGTGAACTGAAGTTGCCAAAATAGCATTTCCTTCTTTGATAAGGTTCTTAACCTGACCAGAGACTCCTGAGTCAGACCAGTGTTTAGGTGGGCTGGCTCTGGGGAACTGAACTGGTGATGGGCTACCTTTTGATCTCTCCCTTTCATTTTTCCTCTCTGCTCCACTGTCTTCTGTTGGGCCTATGTTGTTGTCATCACATCTTCATTTTCCCTCCTGCTTCCTGTGACTTCTCTGTACACAGCTACCAGAACATTCTTCTAAGTCCCTTACCTACAAAATTGTGGTGGCTTCCCTTCCCTGCAGTCTGACCCCAGAGAGTGTCCTTGAGGCTCTTCCCCAGCCATGCCATGCATGCTGTCTCCCTGTACCTTTGCTCCTTCTGCTCCCACCCTCTTTCTTCCTCCCACTTATCTGTACTCTTGCTGTTGCTCAGACTACTGAGGCCAAGGTAGTCATTGACCTCTAAGCTTGGGGATTTTCTAACACTGTATGTTGAGTGGTTTTGCAGATAAAGACAGGGACAATATGAGTGTTAAATGTGTGTGTGTGTGTGTGTGTGTGTGTGTGTGTGTGTGTGGTGCATGTGCAAGAACCTTCCAGTACTTCTAATATAATACTCTGCAGGTTTTGTATTTTTATGTGGTACTAAGGACTGAACCCAGGACTTCGCACATGCTGGGCAAGTGCCCCCAGTCCATGCATGTTTGTGCTGAATGAATAGAGGCAGTTGGCTGCCTAGTTGAGTGGGAACAGAGGGAAAACCTTCCCTTTGGCTTCTCCATGAATGTTCACTGTGGAGTGTTTGGAGATTTCTGACCTTTTCTGTCAAAGGCATATAGGCAGGGCGTGTTTGGGTGTTCTAACATGGAACACCCATTTGTGATATTGCTGCTAGCAAACTCCATCCTGTGTATTGCTCACACAACACCATATAGACATGAATTGGAAAAAGACTATCATCCTGTTTTCCTCCTGCCCCATCAACCCAGTCTCTGTTACTGTTCTTATGCAATTTTCCTTGTCTGTGCTAAATGAATCCATGTGTTTTATCTCTTTTCAAACTGGGTGTAAATGAGGGGAAAAAACAGGATTCTGAGAATAGAAAAGAACAATAATTCTGGGTCTGGCCTTTGTATGAGACTTTAGGATTCATTTTGTGTGTTTTGAGGGCATCACTGACAATGAAGGCATGATCTGCCCCACATTGGGCCTATCAGAAAGGAAAGCTGTGTTCCCAGCTTTCTCAGAACTTTCTCCATCAACCTTAAGGTACATAGGAAAGACAATGGTGAGGTGACTGGTTCGGGACTAGATAGTGGGAAACATTCTGTATCCACCCCTTCACCCCCAGACCTCCCTTTTGTGTCCCAGTTTGATGATTAATGGACCACCATTTCCCCTCACAGTTGTCATGGCGATGCAGACCTCTCCCTTGTCAATTAAAAAAAATCCCTACTACTTCTCTTTCCTACTGTAGCAGGAGAAAAGCTATCTCAGAATGCCTCTCCTGGGCATTCTTCTCAGCTGCTCATGATGTTTTGGCTGTGTGTCTTAGAACATAGTTCTTCCTCTTTTCATGGGGATTGCCTCTCTTTAGCCTGAGCAAATTAGGCTCCCCTTTTGGAGCCAGCAGCTCCTGGAACATTTCTATCCCAAAGGAGAGAAAATTCCTGTTTATTCATCCACAGTGCAAATTAAAACCCTGAAAGAGCCCTCCTTTCTCTTTTTCTTTTGAATTAGAAAAAGTGCCCTTCACACCTTCTCTAGTATTTAGAGGTATGAGGGTAGGAGTGTTTGACATCCACAAAGGAAATTTTAGTAGACCTGGAAGAAATTCAAACTCCTAGCATGCGTACTTCAAATTGGAGTTCTGTGGGGATTTGCAAATCATTTATTTTCATTCCTCCCCACCTCTCTGTCCCACCATTCCAAAGGACTTCATATTTTCATCTTATCTGTTCTTATTCCTTTTGGCCTTGATCTGGCAACATCTGGCCTCAGTGTCCTATCACAAGGTGAGTCACTGAGGAGAAAAAACCTTAAGGAAAAATCTGGAGTGTTGAGCCTGTGTTGAACTCAGGCTGCCAGCTGAAGCTGTTGAGTTTATGAAGCATTATGTGAACAGCCCCTACATTAAAGGGCCTCCTTTTTATGAATGGGTTGTGAAGAATGTAAATAAAGCAGCATCTCTCAATGGGGAAGCATTTTACATAAGCAGTGCTACCTGGACCCAAATATTTATGGGAATTTGCTAGCACAGTCTGGGAAGCTCACTTCCTTTGTGAACTTGCCATTCTTTGAAGGGACAAGAAGGGTGTGCTTGGGTTCCAGGGCAGCTTCAGCACCCCCACCCTGCAAGTCTTTCAGCTTTGATTTGATAGGCCGGCTCAAGACCAAAGTGCTTTTTAACCCTGAAAAGATGAGCAATACCTTGTATGATCAAGAGTAGATGAACAGGCTCCTGATGCCTTGGGGTCCTGATATTCTGCTGTGCCTGACCGCTCACGGTGCTTAGACCTCCCCAGGAAGGGTATGGGGAGGTCCTGGATGATAAAATCCTGCCTAGGTTTATAGAAGGCATCTAACTGGAGTAAAATGGACTGGTTTGGATTTCAGTTCCTTTATGTTTCCCCAGCCTACCTCCTGATACTGCCTCTAATGAGCAGTAAAATGGTTAAAAGGGAGATGGAGGAAGAACAGCTGCAGATGGTCTCTTGAGGGCCAGAGGACCTGACAAGCACCCTCCCTCACACTGAGTGCCTAGCCCCGAGTCCAAATGGCGATTGAGTGTCCTGCCCCCAGCAACTTTGTCTAGAAATGGGGTCAGAGGCCTGTGGATATGGTGAACAGGCCCTGGGTGCTGTCATATCTAGGATTTTGTGTTACATACTAGGGTGGTCATCAGATTCCACTTTCCCCAGTGGGGAAACAGCTGCAGGGATGGTTCCCCACCCCACCCCAATAGTATTGTCCTTGAGATCCTCTGCAGGCTCTGTCCACCAGGGGAAAAACAGCTGGCGTGAATTGGGAACTTCTGAGGTACCATTACTGAATGAGAAAGTGCGTGCCTATTCTTAGCAATATCAGTGCCAGGTAGAGAATGGCCTTACTTCCTTTTCCAGTGGCTTTAGGGAGGATGGTGTGTTGACTTTCTGGCTGTGGGTAGGGCATGGGATCTGGTGTGCTTCTGCCTTTCTCATAACAAATCTCAGGGACTCCCTGTTTCTCATTGATAAAGCATTTTTAGCTGCTGCCACAGGGGAGAGAGTGGCCCAGACTTCTGTCCTCTTTCAATTGCAGCTACCTGTTTGAAATGTGTGGGGATAATTTGGTGGGTTAATCACATTCTCACGTGGCTGGGAGGTTCAGAGAATTCTTGGTTTTTAGAGAATGTATAGAAATTGAGAGTAGATTATTACTAGGATGCTGCATGGTGCAGGAGATCCTAACAAGTGTGCCAGAATGGTGGCAAAGGTGGACCTTCCTGAGTAGTGAGGGGTGCCCCTGCTTTGTGCCTGCAGTGGCTCACGTAGTTTGGACAGAATATAGAAAAGAATTCTAAAAATGCAACATGACTATAAGAGGTGGATGATCTTTAGAGAAAATTGAATGTACTGGGATTTATTTGCCCCAAAGAGAGGTGGCTAGTGGGCAGTTGTTATGTCTCTGCATATTAAGACAACTGTCTGGACTGTGATGACCAGTTTCAGTCTTCATTGCAAACTGTGCTGAAGGAGGGAGACCGCATCTGGGGCAAAGGATATGCATAGTTTCTTTGGGGAAGTTACAGATGCCTTTTTGGATTTACTGTGAAATTAAAACAATGTATCTTTGGAGCTCTCACTACTTTCTAGGACAAAAAATAGGTTTATTTCAAAAGTTCATGTAAGAGTTTAAGAACTTTGAGCAAACTTTTCTATAGAAATACTTTCAATTTTTGTTTTATGTTCCCTGGCTAGCCCACAACGCCATTTAAATGGAAATCATCCTCAATTCCTTTGTGGTGAAAAGTGAGGAAAAATTAGTAATATGTTATAATGGCAATAATTAAAACAACAGAAGCTGGGCATAATGATGCATGACTGTAGCACTTAAGAGACTGAGGCAGGAGGATTTCTGTGAGTTCAAAGCTAGCCTGGGGCTACATTGTGAGTTCAAGGCCTGTCTGAACAACATAGTGAGACCCCGTCTCAAAAAAAAAAAAAAAAAAAAAAAGTTAAATGAGTGAGCTATCTGGGTGTTAGCCTGCCACCCAGCAGCTGTTCTCCAAGGCAGAGATAGAGGCAGCATGTGGTGATGTGGGATGGACACCTGGGTACCCTGCCTTTGCTGTCTTGCATAGCACATTGTTTTAACTCCATGTATCTGCCTCAGCCTCCTTCGGATGAAGAGCTAGCAGCTACTTCCCAGGACTCTGTGAGGATGGGTGAGGTGGTGAATGTAATGTGCTAAGGGGTGGTACTGGGTGCAGAGTGAGTAAGTACCTGACACATGGTACCCATCCTGTCCTAACAAGGCCTCTGTGGTCAATTAAGAGCTCCCCTGCCTTGCATTCTTATGGGACTTTGGGGACAGATAGTGCTAACTATAGTTCTTGGCTGCTGATTTTGCCTTTATATCTTTTTATTCTTTGTCTTGACACAAGTATGTCTAGTAATAATAAGTAAGTACATTTACTCAGTGGTTTGGTTGTAACAGGTGGGCATGTTGGGAGCGAGAAAAGAGGATAATATGAAATAATTATGAAATAATTACATAAATATGAAAAATTTCCCAAAGTAACTCATTAACTGAATTAAGGTGAAGAAGCCTAGTAGATTCTGGATGGGGAGAATTTAGGGTTGAGGTATTTGTTTTGGGCTCTAAGTGATACCATTAGTGTATGACAGAAAAGTTACACAGGTTGAAGGTGCCTCATCCAAAAATTTGAAACTCTCAGATGTTACTCAAAAAGTTTTGGATTTGAAGCCAGATGTCATGGTTCACACCTGTAATCCCCAAACTCTGGGAAGTTGAGGCAGGAGAATTGTCAGTTCAAGCACAGCTAGGGCAACTTAAGCAGGTTAGCAAGACCTTGTCTCAGAATTAGTTTAAAAAAATTTCAAGGGCTAGAGATAACAGATTTGGGGTTTTCAGATTTTAGGAAGCTTAACTGATAAAGTATATGTACTATATTCTAAAAACAAACAAACAAGCCAGAAAACAAAACCTTAGATACCAAATCTGGAACACTTCTAGTTCTAAGCATTTTAGACAAGGCATTCTTGACGAATGTGGGATGGAACAGGTTGGCAGCCAGATCTTCATTCAAGAAAGTCTTGTTAAACCCCGTGGATTTAGTGGTCAGGAAATGTTATGATTTGTGTTTGGATGTCCCCTCAAAGCCTCATGCAGTCATGGGGGGGGTGGATCCTTCAAAGGTGGCTGAATCTAGCATTTGTGATTGGTTCGTTGTCTAGTGCTGAGGTTAGCAATGTGATTGCTGCGCCTGCCTAGGGGTAGGTAGCTGGTGCACAGTATTAGGGAAAGAAGCAAGCTTTTCCCTTTTTTGCCCTTTTCACTCTTATCTCTTGTGGCAGCCATGAACAGTTGCCCCATAGCCTTGACACCTTCCCTTGAGCCAGCTGAGTATGGACTGAAACCTCCTCAAATTGTAAGCTAAATAAGCCTTTCTTCCTTCATTTTGGGCATCAGATGTTTTGTCTCAGCCACAAGAGAACGGGATAGGAAGACAGAATCTACCCATCCCCGTAGCGTTTGTTGGGAGTGGCAGTGGCAGTGGTCATTTAACTAAATGAGAAGTAATCCTGTTGTGTGTGCATCTGTGACTCTGCTGGAGTCTGCCTTGTGTTTGCTCCTGCTAATGGAGTGTTAGGAAGGTCTGGTCTTGTCCTTCATAACTGACTTGTTCAGGAGTTCTGTACTTTGTTGGAAAACTCTAGGGCAGAGAGAGCTTCATCTTGGCCTGGCTGGTCAGTTCTGCTAAGGACTGGTGGTAGCATCTCTTGTCTTGGCAAGTGATTGTAGAAGCCTAAACATAAGCTGTTGGTTTCTGGAGTGTTCTAGTGGTTGTGCTGTGTTTTGAGATGGGCCCTCACTGTGTTACTCAGGCTGGCCTTGGACTTCGGGACCACCAAACCCGGGTCAGAATTTTTATTTTTGTAGTGCTAGGGGGTCAAACATAGGGCCTCACACACCTTAGGCAAATGTTCTGCTACTGAGCTACATCCCCAGCACCGTCCTGGTGATTGAATAGGCACACATCTTTTGCCATGCCTGGGCAGGTGCATGGAGCAGTTTGACATGTTTTTTGAAGAATGTATTGGCCATGCACAATGGCCCACTTGTAATCCCCACTACAAAGGCTAAGGTGGGAAAATCACAAATTTGAGCCCAGCCTGGGCAATTTAGCAAGATTCTCTCTCAAAATTAAAAATAACAAAACGGTCTGAGGATAGTAGCTCAGTGGTGGAACACCCCTGGGTTCAGTCCCCAGGATCACACACCCAAAGCTGTATCAGTAGTGAGAGGTAATCACACTGGGTTCAGGCTTGCTTCTTGGCTTAGCTTTTTGGGTGCCTGATCCTCATTTCTGTTCGAGTTCTCTTACTCGGTTAACTACTCAGAGGAACTGGCTCCTGCCCCAGCTTCGGGCCCATTCTGGGCAGTGTGTCTAGGTGGAAGGATCTCAGAGCCTTAGTTTGGAGTTCTTTGCCCCAACCTGAAGTAATCCCCCACAGAGCCCACAGAGGTGAGTCTGGGGAGGGTGGCATTTGTGTACTGTCTTGAGACTTCAGCCTTTGTTGGTTGCTATTGCCTGCATCTCAAAATTATGAAATGAATTTCTTAGAGCCCCACCCTCTTTGCTTGGCTTTTGTTTCTGTAGTATACTGGCATGAAGTAAACCTTCAACTAAGCTTCTAAGTGAAGGCCAGGGCTGACAGTGCCTTATGAAAAGCTCCTAGCCCTTTACCATAACCATGTTGCTATCTTGACCTGTATTCTGCCTGTCCACATTCCAGTTTCTCAGTTCTCTGAATTTTCAACCCTTAGCCTGTTACATGGAGGGGAAAAGAAAAAAGGAAGGGCTTTTATGAAGCATCTGCTGTCTGCTAGGCCCTCGGCTAGCCACTTTACATACATTCTTTAACTTCATCTTCACCGTAGACATGCTCTGTGGATAGGGAAACTGTGCCTTAGAATTCAAGCCTAAAGTGGCTTCCAGCCCCATGTGGGTATATCATGTCTGCTGTTTAGAGGGGGCACGTATGTTGGCTGAATGTGCAAAGGTCATAAGAGGTGCCTCGTGCCTGGGAATGAGTACTCTGGCTTAGGTGGGCAGCTAGTACTTGTGGATGGATGTTAGTCTGCTTTGTGTTCTAGTGGCTGTGTACTTGAAGAGCTAGGGGAAGGCAGGCCACCTAAAGTAGTCTGACCTTTAAAGGAAAACCCTCAAGACCAGTTTTAGTATTGAATGGGAATGGGATTGTCTTTATGTGGGGGTGGGTGGGTACTGTGGTTGGAACCCAGTGCCTTGTGCATGCTAGGCAAGCACTCTACTGCTAAACTATAGCCTCAGTCCCTTTTTTTTCTGGTACCAGGAATCAAACTCAGGACCTCATGCTTGTCAGGCAGGCACTGCCCCACTGAGCTATCTTCCTGGCCCAACCTTAGTCCCTTTTAATTTTTATTTCGATGCAAGATCTAAGCAATTTGAATTTGGCAATCCTCCTGCCTCAGCCTCTGGAGTAGCTGAAATTACAGGCATGGGTTACTGTGCGTGGCATGCGATTACCTCTAATTTGTCAGTTTAGAGTTTCTCTTTTTCTTTTGTTGGTAGTACTAGGGGTTTTACCACTGATCTATATCCCCAGTCCCCATGGTTTCTGATATTGTCTCACTATGTAGTGAGGTTGCTATGAACTCACTATGGAGCCCAGGCTGGCCTTGAACTTGCAGTGATGCTCCTGCCTCAGCTTACCAAGTGTTAGGATTACAGGTGTGTTCAGCTATGCCCAGCTGTTTTAAAAAAATATTATTGTTCAGTTTTGAGTTGCCCAGGCTCAAACTTTTGATCCTCCTACCTCAGCTTCCCAAGTAACTAGGGTTGCAGGTAGGTGCTTCCATGCTTGACAGATTAGTTTTTTAAAGCAGGACACTGTTGTATGGCTAAATACAGTGCTGTCTGCACACTGTTTTGCTTGGTTGCTGTGTGTTACATAGCAACTTGGAGATATAAGGACGGCCTTCCTGTCTTTCCACCCACTCCCACCTGTGGGAATGCCCACCCTCAAAACTAGGCAGTTCCTAACCCTGTGGGGAGACTGTGCCACCACTGCTGAACCTGAATTCTAATGTATCTGAAGGTGTTTATCACAGAGGTTAGAACTCCTCCCCACTGGCTCCGGTGTGCCTTTATGGTTATGGAGGGGGATTGCAGCTTTCTTCAGAGCTAGAAGGAAGTGGTTATGGACCCTTGGGTGCAGCCCTGGGCCTGTGTCCTGTGTATCTGGGCTCTCTGGGATGGCCAGAGTAGTCAGGAGGAGCCAGAAGTAAGGCCTGGCCACAGGACTGGGCTGGAAGATAAACCAAAGCCTGCCTACATGGGATGGATGTGAATGAATGTTCGCCACATGGCTAGTCCTGCCTCTAGGCTCCCAGAGCCCTGTCATGATATGTGAATGGCAGGTGGTGTGACAGGCCATAGATAGGATTAGTGCTTCTGGGGCATGGGCCTGGCTCCTCAGGTGGCCACCAGACCTGAGGACTCTCAGCCCTGTGTCTTTATAGGCCAGCCAGTTCCGTTGGGTTGTATACTGTGCTTCCACCCAGGTGTGTCAAGGGCCTAACAAGGCTGCAGGGAGAATTAAGTGCCTGCAGCACTTAAGACTGAATGGCTCCATATGGCTAGTGCTGGTGGCCAAGAGAACTACTCTTCACTGGCAGCGCCTGGGATTGGAGCCCTGTGATGCCAGAACTGAGACTTGTGTTGTTTGTGGGTGCCAACCCTGAAACATCAGCCAGATGTCAGAGCAGCAGAGTACATGCCCTCTGACCTCATTCTGGGTTCGGTGGTGACCTTGGCCTCAAGGAACTCACATTCTGAGGCATGGAAGTATTGTCTGGGTCTGCTGGGATATAGTATCTGCCCTGCCCTCTCACAGTGTTGTAAACTGAGCTCCCCCATCCCCTCAGTTCACTCCACAGTGGCTCTGCAAGGAAGATGAGCAGTGTGGTCACCCTTCCTTAAGGTGCACAGTTGAGTGTCTGGGGCACAGCAGGAGAGCAGAGTTCAGATGCAGGCTGGGTTTTCAGGGTTCTCAACCACAGGAGGAGGCTGGCATCCCAGCCAAAACTGCCCTGGGGCTCCTGCTCACAGCAAGGCACAGTGACTTGACATCCATCCCACCATCCTTATTAAGTGAGGTTTTTGTTGTATCCATTTTTAGAGGAGGAAGCCAAAGTTCAGAAAAATAAAGTAAGTTGCTCATAATGGGCAGAGCCAGCAATTAATTTTTCTTTCTTTTCTGTTCTTTTCTTTGTTTTTTGCCCTGCTGGAGATTGACTCCAGGGTATCACATATGACAGGCTATGTTCTATAACTGAGCTACACCTATAGCCCAGAGCTAACATTTAAATCCAGATCTGCTTGCCTCAGAGCTTTGGATCTTTCTTTTTCTTATTTCAAGATACTCAAGAGATGCTAGGGCCTTTCCCTGGCTTTACCATAAGAACTACAGCAGCTTCCCATGTTTTTCCATGCAATAAGATCAAATAAATGGAAACGAAATAGCTTGTGCTCTTGGTGCTTTCCTTTGACAGGAGATTCAAGAAACTTAGTGCTCCTGTCAAACATAACTTCTTGGGAAGAAGTTACCCAAGAGAAAATAATGGAGCTGGGCAGTGCCCTTTCTGGCCCTCACTTAGGTGATGCGTGGCCTGTCCTTTATTCTAGACCCTGAAACACTCCCCTCCAATTGAAAATAAAGCAGAATTCCAAGTATAGTAAATAAGAGAGTTTGAGAAGAGAAGTAGACCAGAACCTCAGTCCTGATACCTGGAAGATAGGGCTGGGGGCTGCTCAGAGCTGAGTGAGTAGATAGGTGGGCCACGGCCAAAGGTGGCTTGTCTTGTCGGGTTGGGGGTAGTTTGTGCTGTGCCCTCCTCTACAGACCCCCAACCTGGTTTTTTTCTCTGCAGTGCCTCTGCCTGCATCCATGCTCTTGCCTTCAGCCTGGCAACTTGAAGGCAAGAATTAGGGCATGTGTGCCTCTGTGGAGGTAACTTCTTCCAGCCCTGAGCAGGCTTGGGTGCCATTAAAGCCCATGGCACTTGAACTGGGCCTGATCTTTCTCTTGATGTTGAAACCATGGTGCACTTAGGGTGGGGCCGGTCTGTTAGCCGACTACAGAGTATACTGTGGGGATTTAGGGTTCAGCCTGGAGGCCCACTGGCCAGGCGCTGTGTTTCATGGCCACTTTTAAGAGCTGTGGACCCTCAGACTGGTTTTCTCCAGTGGGACCTTGCTTGACACCATCTAGATTAGAGGTAATGTACCCCAGGAGTCCCTCTTGGGAGCCTTCTCTCAAAAGAGACCTGGGTTACTGGTGCCAGGGAGGACAGGGCTTTCCAGATAGGACAGCAGTGCTGAGGAGAGCCAGCCTGCCTTGTCCCGTGGCACTGGTACAAAGTTTCTGGTTGATCTGCCATGAGTAAGAAGGCCAGCAGGATTGGCCTGCTGTCTTCCTGGGATCATTTTCCTGCAGCCAACCCAGCTGGGCCCATCCCCTATTGCTTGGAGGGGCCTTGGCCCAGAGCCCCTCCACCCACCCAACCCCAGGGAAAAGCTGCAACTGAGGTTCTCACAGGCTCACAGGGAGTTCAAAGTGTGACTCACAAGTGCTCTCCTCTTCTTGTCTAGGAGTGCAGCAGAAGGCAGCAGAGACCTCAGCCTCTTCTTAGGACAGTGATGTTGCAGCCGCCTGAGGCGTCACATGAAAGTTGAGAGTTGTTTTGCAATGTGCTTTGATGGCCTTGGGTAGTTTTAGCAGGTGACAGGGCAGATTTAGGGGCAGCTAGAAGGAGGCTCCCGTGCTTGATTTGGAAATGAGACCTACATTGATTTGGAGGGTTCTCTGGGATGTCTGCCCCCTGGCCCCAGTGGGTGTCCCTAAGGGACTCAGTGCTGAATGGGAGGTTAAAGAGCAGCATTGTCTGCACGGAACACATTCTCAGCTTCTGGGTGTGGGCTTCTTAAAGTGAGCTCTGCCTTCCCTTCCCATTTCTCCTTGCTTAGGGCTTTTTGTGTACTGAGAGAAAAAGTCTTGAGTGGGGCCAGATGTGCCAGGACCATCCACACTTGCAACCCACAAACAGGCCAGTCCCACCAGCTATGTCCTTTGAGAGCCTAGCTAGCTAGCGTTTTCCTGTCCAACCCCTCTCTGCTGTGTACTTGGTGTCCATGTCCTCAAAGGCCACAGGCCCAGGTGATCTCAGCCTTGGCCCCCAGCCATTCCCAGGCCCAGCTTTTCTGCTAACTTGGGGCCTGTTGAGGGGCTTCAGTCTCTGCTCAGTGACATGGTCTGTGCATCTCCAACCTTCATCTTCTGCATTTTCCTAGGAAATAACGGATGTGTTTCGCTACCACTTGTATGTCCCTCTACCTCTGGCAAGGAGGGCCTTGTTTTGGAAACAAGGGCTTATGGCTCATAAAAGACTGGGATGCTTTTAAGAATAAAAAGAAGCATTGCTCTTAAGCATGTTGAATAGTCAGGGACAGTGGTCACCCTGGTTCAAAGGAGGAAAGCTTTGTGGAGACTAGCAGATACCTAGGATTTTTCAGAGTTCTGTCTGTGCTTCAGGAATAAATGGGTTTACCTCTTGGGACTGACTTGCCTCTTCTCTGGTCTCTGGACAGTGGCAGGTCCCTGCATGTGGCCAGAGCAAAACCTGGCATGCCATCTGCCCTTGTGTTTTCTAAGTCCTTTCTTGGGGTACAAGTTGCCCACACTGCCCTCAGCCAGGTTTTCTGAGGAGCATTTCTCAGCTAGTATTACATATCTCTGGAGAGAAGTTGCTTAGTGACCCCGGCCTCTGGCCCAAATCCACAGGGACTAGCTAGAAGGACTCATCAGTCCCTAGGGATCCACAGACTTGGGATTTGCAGGGTTAAATACTGGCCCACCAGGGACTGCTCCAAGCTCTAAACAGAGCAAGTGTGACTGTCAGTAGCAGTGGAGAGACTTAAGCTGAAAAGCCTACCCTGCTGAGTGGCAAGGATCACCTGGCTCCTCACCTGTGCTGTGGGCTGGGGAGTAGATAAACAGTGAACAGTTCTGAGGTCTCCCCCCCACACTTCCTACATACAGTTCTGTGTTACCTCAGTCTTGACCCCTGCCTTGGGCAAGGCATAGTGGCTGTGGCCTTCCCCACCCCAGAACTGGGGCTCAGGCTGCCCAAAGTCTGTTTGGCCATCCCATGCAAAGCTAGATCATGCATGGTTGTGGGCATCTTCCCTCAGAAGCTGTGGGTGTCGTGAGACTCCATCCTGCCTGCTGCCTAACATCTTGCTTACCAAGAAGGAGAACCAAGGGGCAGAGCCAGACTAACAGGGCAGCCCCCTTTGTCTCCTGAGTTAGTTTTCCCCTGGGAGTGTGCTGATTTTAACTTTATTGACCACTTTTCCATAGCACAGGCATTCTTTTTTGGAGGGGACGGCTGGTTGAGAGAGAGTCTCACTATGTAGTTCAGGCTGGTCCTGAATCCATTATGTAGTCTAGGCTGCCCTTGAACTAAAAGCAGTCCTCCTGCCTCAGCCTCCTTAGTGGTGCACCACCATACCCAGCTACAAAGGCATTTTTTAGACTGTGCTTCCCTGGAATGTGAACAGAAGTGGAGCCAGTTCCTAGGAATGGCTGAGACCTTCCTAACCATGGGCTCCTCACCCTATATGCTTTTCCAGCAAGACCCATTTAAAGCATTTCTGGTTTGAGGGCCAAACAGAGTTCTCAGTGACTAGACTAGCTTCCTCTATGGTCCAGCAGTCAGGTTCCCCATCTTGACTCCTTATTGTTTCTCTTCTTATCCTCTGCTGGACAGTCTCAGAAGCCTGGAGTTGCAGGAGGGTTTGGAAATGCTTTTGAAGGAATAGATGCTTCTAACACCCAAGTCCTTGTCCTGGTTCTGTGTCTTCAGAGCCTCCTCTTGCTCTGCAGTGAGTTTCTAGGGCAGTGGTGGTGAGCTTTCTAGAGCTTTCAGTGACACAAACAGCCTGCTCTAGCACACATGCCATAGGTTTACTACCACTGTTCTAGCGGGAGAACAGGCAGAGAGGTCAGAAGTGCTCTTTGGGGTGTCCAGGGCCCTTGTTGGGAGGGACTCCGGGCTGAAAGGCTAATGAAGGAATCAGCAGTACATGGCTGCTGATACCCTCATTTCCTAATCCTTTGCACCCTGGAAGGGGGTCCTGGGAAAATCCAGTCCAGAGACAATAAGGAAGGCCAGAGTTTCTGCAGGTGAGGCTGAGTGGGTTGCAGTGGAGGAGAAAGCAGGCAAGGACAGGCCAGAACAGCCTCTTTTTGAGTGCCTTACTTGTGTTCTGCAGATTGGGGGGACTCCATGACACACACTCGGAGAAAGTCTCTTCCCATGCTGAGTTCTGGCCCCACTGGCCGCCAGGAGCCCCTGCAAATGGAAGACAGTAATGTGGAGCAGGTGGCTGAGGGTGTGGAGCCAGGCATGCCCGAGAGCCCTGGGCACCTCTCTGGACGCCGCAAGAACTACCCACTGCGTAAGCGCCCATTGGTGCCTGAGAAACCCAAGGCCTGCAAAGTCCTGCTGACTCGCCTGGAAAATGTGGCTGGTCCACGGAGTGCAGATGAGGCTGACGAGCTCCCCCCTGACCTGCCCAAGCCCCCCAGTCCTGCCCCATCTAGTGAGGACACTGGCCTTCCACAACCCCGCAAGCGGCGCCTGGCATCCCTCAATGCAGAGGCCCTCAATAACCTGCTGCTGGAGCGGGAGGACACCAGCAGTGTGGCAGGTGCCCGCCGCAGTCGAGGGGGAGACCCACACCGGAGCCGGGACCGTGACCGGGCTGCTGGCAGCTGGTCTTCCTCCAAGAAGCGGCCTCGGCTGGGAGACCTTGGGGAAGGAAGCCGTGACCTATCCCCAGAGCCAGCACCAGATGACAGTGCCCGCCGAGATGGAGATCCCGCTCCCAAGAGACTGGCTAGCCTGAATGCAGCTGCTTTCCTAAAGCTGAGCCAGGAGCGAGAACTGCCCCTTCGGCCTCCTCGTGCCCATGCAGAAGCAGATGGGCACTCTGCTGAGCCCCCAGCACCCAAGGTTCTGCGGCCAAAGTGGGCCAAGGTCAATGGCAAGAACTATCCCAAAACCCGCCAGGGGGCTGGCTCTGGGGAGGCTACAGGCCGGCAAGGGCATCCTAATGAGCCAAGGCCATCAGCCACTGCTCGAGGGCCATCCGTCCAGCCATCTTACCAGCCCCTGAGCAAGGCTCTGGAGAGTCCTTTGGGGATACGTCCCCACCTGCCTCTCTTGATGGGTGGACAGGCGGCCCTGAAGCCAGAGCCTGGGCGCCCAGGCGAAGAGTCACCTGCCCCAAAGCAGGAACTACATCAGCCCTCTTTCCCTGCACCACAGCTGTCCCCGCTGCCAATGCCTGGCAACCCTGCCGACTACAGCGGTCTGTGTGGAGGGCCTGAGCTCACTGCACTTGGCAGCTTCTACCTGTACTGTGGCCAGGACAGGCTACAGTGTGGGGGCTACTCCCCCTGTCCCATGCTCCCTGAGGGCAAGCTGTCTCCAGTGGCTGCCCCTAAGGAGGGCTTCCTCTTAGCCCCAAGCTCTGTGCCCTCAGGCAGCCCTTTCCAGCACCCTCCCTGGAGCTCCTCTCACTACTGCTCCAGTGAGGAAACTGGAGTGAATGGCTATAGCGTCTGTGGAGTGCTGCCTCTGTCTCTCACCCGCATTGGCACTACCTGTGGTGGCTGCCCCTACAAAATGCCTTTTGCAGCAGGTAAGCCCTTCAGGATGGGATGTGCTGGGGAGTCTGGGACATGGTACTCTGCAGGCTAAGCTTCCTGGCAGGGCTCCTTTGAATATAGTTACTACCCAGAAGGTAGGGGTTTTGAGAAGGGAGGACTCACCCAGCCTGCTCCAAGCCTAGGAGCATCCCCAGGAAAGGGGCCCCGTGCTTAGCTATTGTGGCTTGCTTTGCCCAGGCTGCTGGTGGAGATTGTGAGTCCTGGCAGCTGGGTAGCATTGCAGTAGTAGAGGGTGCAGGAGGGCTGTCCTTGCCTCCTCATTGGGATTTCTATTCTTGGACTATTAGATACAGAATAGGGCTTTTACCAAGTTGTTCCCATGTGCCTTCTGTCCCACCCAACAAGGAAAGGTAGAATTCCTTACTTTCCAGGAGCCCAGGCCATCTGCATGCTGGCTGAGTTCAGCATCCACACAAAGGTTGGTGCGTTCCAGGCTCAGGAGGTCTCGCCAGCTGTGGTAGAGCAGCTTTGCCCTGGCCATACAGGCCTTGAAAGAGAGGGGATGCCCAGACATAGCATCACCGTGCTAGCCGTGGACAGGTGAGCATGCGCTAAGAACGGACAGGCAGAGTTCCCTGGCGTGGCTGATGTAGTGTTTGGGCCTACAGCTATGGTGTCTGCCTTCATAGCAAGACCCAAATTCTGTAGAGGCTGTGGCCCAGCTAATGAAACACTCCCAGAGTGTGTGTGGGGGGGGTGTCTCCTTACCTACCTCTCCAGGTTGCTTCCCAAGTTACGGGTGGATGTGAGGGAACTAGAGCTTTCCTGGCCAGCAAGTCAGCAGTGCTGGCTAGGAGGCGAGGAATGGTCCTTTCCCAGCTTTCCCTTCCCCCGGCCCTCTCTTGCAGGGGTCTATAAAACAACTTTATAGACCACTTGGCTCTGGCCAGACTGGTTATATCAGGTTTTGGCATGAGTTGGAGCACTGAGACGTGAGAGCAGGCTGCTTCTTAGGCTTTTCCTTCTCTTTTGTGCTGCTCCCCATGTCTAGATCCTTTTCACTCACCCTTATAACAAGGCCCACCAATAAACACCATGTGCCAGGCACCATTCTAAGTGCTTTACATTTGGGAGGGCTGCGTGGTACCTGATTAGGTTTTGGACTGCCAGCAGTGAAATGTTTACCCCCTACTTCCTTTCCACATGACCATAGACACTAACTAGTTAACTATAAAATGAAGGTAGTCAGACGTATCTCATGAGATTGTCTTAAGGGTGAAATGAGTTAATATGTTCATAAGAAAATAAGCAGGAAATGCTGTATGATACCTGCATTGGCTTCGCAGTGAGGGCAGACTGACTCACCCGAAGTCACATGACCTGTGAGAGGCAGGTGTGGGACTCATACCCCTGTCTGTCTGTGTCTGCAGGACCCTTATTCCTCAGCACAGTGGCAGCCCCAGAGGAGCTTAAGTCAGAATATTGAAGCTATTGCCATTACCTCTCCTTTCACGGAAATGGCTCTTGGCCAGACCCCACAATCTAGAAACACCTCCCTGCTTCCTTGGGTAGTCACTTTTGACAGTCCCTGCAGAGGCCATTGTCTGCCTGCTACCTCAGAGCCTCAGTGCGCCTACTTAGAACTAAGAAGCAGGCTCTGAAAGAAGGTGGGTGAGCGGGGTTGCAGCTTGTCTTTACCTGCCCTCACCCACTGTCCCTTTTTTCTAGAAGGCTGCAGGTCCCTGGGCCAGCTGGAATTTCCTTTACCAGAAGCTGGCCACCCAGCTTCCCCTGCCCACCCGCTCCTGGGATGCCCGGTGCCCAGTGTGCCTCCTGCAGCAGAGCCCGTCCCCTATCTTCAAACTCCCACTTCGGAGCCCCAGACGGTAGCCCGAGCGTGCCCTCAGAGCGCCAAGCCTCCCAGTGGCTCCAAGTCAGGTCTTCGCACAGGCTCTGGCTGCAGGCACAATGCCAGAAGCAAGGCTGCCCGCAGACCGAGCCATCCTAAGCAGCCGCGTGCCCAGCGTCCACGCCCTCGCCGCCGCCGCCGTCGCCGCACCAATGGCTGGGTGCCTGTTGGAGCTGCCTGTGAGAAGGCCGTCTATGTCTTGGTGAGTGCCAGATCGTAGCTGATGAGGCAAGACAGGGATGTGGGACCTGCAGTGAGATGGCTCTGGCTATGCACCGGGACAAAGAGCAGCAGTTCCCTTGCATCTCACAAACCAGTCCTGCTGGCCCAGCCCCCTACCCTAGTCCCTGGACCACACACCCTGGGGAGGTTGGGGATTCAGAGAGTGTCAGCTAATAGTTTCTGTCGCTGACTTCAGTGTAGCCTCGATATTTCTTCACCTCTCATCCTTGCCCACTCTGTCCCTTCCATCCCGAACTATAGTTTCAGTTTAAGTTTATACACTGGAAGGCTTTCTGGACGTTTTCTTGGCAAGTATGTATAGGGGAAGCTGAGGTGGACAGAGAAACTTAGTACAAGAATATCTGGGATAGTGAAGAGTATCAACTAAAATGCGTTGTAAACTTGCTAAATTTGATGCCACAGCTGAGCCAAGCACTTGGTACATGTTACCCCTTTAATCTTCACACCCTATGGTCCCGTAATCATCCACATTTTACAGATACGAGCCTGAAGCTTAGAAGTAGATTCAAAAATTTGCCCAAAGCTATGTCATTTAAACCAGCGGCTCAGGGTTTAAACCCAGACATCGTTCCTATGAGGAGGGAGTTCGAGCACAGGCCTCTCGTGAAGTTCTGCAGAGCCAACTGTCAAGGGGATACGAGCAGCTCAGCAGCTTTGGTGTGCTCTCCCACCTGTGTCCATTTCTCACCCCACCCTATCACTGAAAACCAGCCTTGGAGAGAAAGGTCCAGAGTACCAGCATGCTCAGTCCTAAGACCAACCTGAGGAAATTGTAGGGAGAATGCCATTCCCTTCCTCTGTCCTTCCTCTTCGAAAGCTTGTTGAAGCTTTCGACACGGGGCTTTGAAAGCTTGTCAGTGTCACTTGTTTGTTGCCTAGGATGAGCCAGAACCAGCCATCCGAAAGAGCTACCAGGCAGTTGAACGGCACGGGGAGACAATCCGAGTCCGGGACACTGTTCTCCTTAAATCAGGCCCAAGAAAGACCTCCACGCCTTATGTGGCCAAGATCTCTGCCCTCTGGGAGAACCCTGAGTCAGGTATGCATCCCTCGTTCTGGGGACCCACAGGGCAGGCAGCTGCCTTCATTAGGGCTATAGGTCCCTAGTCAGCTCTGCTAGATCTTGGCCTGGCACAGAGTCTGCCTTCCAGTCCCCTGGGGTCTGCCTGCTGCCAACACTGTGATGACTTGGGGACTTGGGTTGGGTCAGCACATTAACAACTTTGTCAGCCACCAGAGCACCTGTCCCCCATACCTCACCTGTCAGAACCTCCTCCCTGGCTTCCTCCATGCCTAACAGCATTCCAGGCCACTGAGTGCTTCCCCTGGAGCAGGGAGCCAGGTATCAAGTTTGGACAGGCCTGTGCGGCAGGTGGCCAGCTTGTCTGCCTAAGTAACCAGGGTTACTACCTCCAGCATGATTCCCTTCTGTCCTTTCTTCAGGAGAGCTGATGATGAGCCTCCTGTGGTATTACAGACCTGAGCACTTACAGGGAGGCCGGAGCCCCAGCATGCATGAGGTGAGCTGCCTGGCAGGGGCAGGGAAGGTGGCATAGTAGAGTATGAAGTCATGACGCAGAGACATGGCATGGGGAAGGCAGCCCATGTGTGGCTGAGTTCCTAAGACTTGCCACCTGGTACTCTAGAGAACCTGGGGAACCACTGGAATTTAGCCTTTTTCCAGCAAAGGAAGACGCAGAAAGGGACCCTTTAAGGCCAGGACTTGGCAAATGTGAGCAAGGATATGTTGTAACAGAACAGGCAAGGTGGGTTGCACACCAAACCCTGGTATTCCCTATTGTGTGAAAAGACCAGATGAGACAATTCCTGCCACCTGCTGGGTTGTCCTGGCTTACCTTTTACTTCGTTTCCTTTTGTAGGAACTTTCATCTAACAGGGAAGATGGAGACCAGTTCTCCTTTCCTTCCATGGGCAGAGGGTGGGCAGGGGTGAGCAGTCAGGGGTCTGGGAGCTAGAGCAGGTACCAGACTATTTTTTGAGTAGAGTGAGACCTGGGAGGAGCCCAGCTGGAGTGCCTAGAGGCAGTAAGTTAAGGCATACCTACTATAGGCTGCTTTTCCAGAGAGGCTCCCAGGCCTGCTAGAGTCTGCCTAGCCCAGCAGGGTAATGCCTGCATGCCCTGGAGTCAGGTGCCTTTCAGTCCTGGTAACCAGCCTCTTCCTGTCTCACCTTGAGCCTTTGCAGAATGAAGTTTTTGCATCTCGACATCAGGACCAGAACAGTGTAGCCTGCATTGAGGAGAAATGCTATGTGCTGACCTTTGCTGAGTACTGCAGGTGGGTGGAGCCCTGCAGTCTGGGGCTGTCTTCTGTCCAGTGTGTCCCCATCCCCGTCCCCCACCCCGCGCCCCCCGCCACAGGTCCCATGGGGCTGTTGGGGAAGGGGGAGGATGGGATCCCCAAGGAAATGGCATTCTGCTTGGGCTCAATCTCACTCACCTAGCCTAATCTCCCAGACCACCTTCCCTACAACCTGCCTGCATCATCTGATTGTTTTAGAGTGAAGAAGAAAAATTGTTGCCCCATTGAGATAGCGTGAATTGAAGCAGAATTGGGGGCTGACAATACTACTATTGCAGAAAATCTAGCAGAACTGGCAGGGGATTGGGAGGGAAGCCGTGGCAGGTGTGACTCCCCTACATCAAAGAAGATGATGTGGTTGGCAAAGCCATGTCAGCCCCCAGCACAGGGGTGGGAGTCCCTTTGGGAACAGAAAGGGCTATTCCAGCTCACCGGGTAGGGTGGGGAAGGAATTGTTCTCCATGTAGAAGTGGCTGTGGTAAAGAAGCAAATGGTCTGTCACCGCAGATTCTGTGCCATGGCCAAGCGCCGAGGTGAGGGCCTTCCCAGCCGAAAGACAGCACTGGTGCCCCCGTCTGCAGACTACTCCACGCCGCCACACCGCACAGTGCCCGAGGACACGGACCCTGAGTTGGTGTTCCTTTGCCGCCATGTCTATGACTTCCGCCATGGCCGCATCCTCAAGAACCCCCAGTAGCCTCCTTGTGCCCACACTGGGGCTGCCCATGAGCAAGTGGGGTTCTGGGCAGGGGCCACTGCTTGAAGCACAGCACTTGGTTAAGGGGCCGCAGGGTCTATGTTGCTGTCCTGCGGTTCTCTTGAGGGGGTGAGGGCAGGGGACCCTATGGGTTTTGGGCCCCTGGGAGGGAAGGGTAGGTCAGGGTAAAAGAAAAGGATCAAGGCCCTCAGATTGGCCCAGGATGCCTATCTGTGATTCCCTGGGTGGACACTCCTGTAGAAGCAGTCTTCCCTGAGGCTGGGTCATCCCTGAGGGACACAGTCTAGGGAGGCACCTGGGCAAGGAGGGAGGAGTGAGGCCCTTCAGGAACCAAGCCCAACAGGCCCTTCCATAGCTTCCCCCTGAGCCCTCCACTGGGGCAGGAGCCAGCTTTACCTCACCCACTGTGACCCGCTGCTACCTTGTCAGCCTGGGACCAGGCTCTCCCAGATTCTAGCACAGTTCTGAGCTTGTTCTTTGAGGCAGAGAGAGCCAGGGGCTGGCTTCCAGAGCATTGAGTTCCTCTTCCTGAACTTGCGCCGTTTCCTTGGCCTTCTTCCTTTGCCCCTGAAGTAGCCACTGGTGCTGGGACACATTGACCTGGCCCTTGACAGTCATATAGGTGGCCCACTTGTGGGAGTCAGCTTCCTGCCCGCCGCCTCTTGAGGGGCGCCCAGAAGGTCTGACTTCCCAGAAAGCTAACTGATCATTGTGGAGTTTGTCATGTCTGGGAGAGCAGAAGGGTGCTGGGAGAGGGTGGGGGGTAGGGGGCAAGGAAAATTGCTACCTGATTTGTTGAAGATTTTTCCTCTTGCCTTATACTTGGAGGTTCTGGGAAACCTCTTGCAGAACTTCACACATGACTCTTCAAGCCACACCCACCTGAAATCAAACCAAAGGAGCGTTGTGGCTCCCCTTGCCCTGCCACCCCTTCCCCTAGTCTTTTGTAGATTGCACTAATTTACATCCCAGCCAGAATCAACACTGTAGCAGTCCACAGACCTGCTGAGCTGCAGCCTCTCCCTTGAGGAGCTGCAGACCTGCATTTTCAGTGTGTTCTATGCCCAGCCAGAGGCCCTGTTCTCCCCTCAAACTGCTCCCCAGGATAGATGATAAGGTGACTCAGCCCCCTACTGTCCTTTCCTGGACTAGATTGGCCCTGACCCTGGACTCTCTTTGAGGGGCAGGAAGCCTAGTTGTTTCCTAATTGTACCAAAGAGGAGCATGGTGGGGGGAAGAAGTGGGTGCAGTGTGACTTGGACCTGGTGCTGAGAACCTGCTAGCTGAACACTTCCACCTGGGTCAGAGCCAAGGAAGGTAGTGCTGGGTCTTTTCCCATGGAAGGGCAGACAGGCCCAGCAGGTTGTGGAGGTGGCACTGGTGAGGACAGTCCACAGGAGCCACAGAGAGAGGCGGCGGTGAATCCTGAGTGCACCCCTGGACCCTTTCCTGAGTGTAGAAAATGGCTTGCTCCTGATTGGTCATTGGGCTGGGTTGGGTCTGGAGGCCTCAGAGTTGGATTTCCCACCACTGAAGGGAAGGGATCTGGTCTCCTTGTATTGAATAAGCTGTTTGGAAGAAGGCATGAGCCTAAGAAGGCAGGGCAGTAAGAGATTGGCTGACTTGCAGTGGGGACTCTGGAGAGCTAGCCTTGGAGCCCCCTCATTCCCAGGGTGCTGCCAAGGAGTTCGGCCTCTCCTACAGGACAGGAGATCAAGGCCTGTCCTCCCAGAAGGCAGGGTCTGCTGCCCAGGACTTAAATGCTTTTGAAGTCTCTTAGATGTGGAAATATTTTTTCGAACCTGAAAATGCAGCTGGTAGAATTTCAATGGAAGCATAATCCATGTAAAATATATTTTAGTTGATATTTTGTAAAATGCACTTTTTGTGTGTGTCGATCCTGGTTTCCCAGATCTGTATTTCAGTGTTTACAAGGGAGGGGAACTCTTCCTTACCTCCCTTTGACAGAGATTAGAAGTACTTCTTTAAGAAAATAATAAATTTGAGAAATTGTATTGATTTAGAAAAGGATCCTTTCCTGTGTGTCCTGTCATTTTTGATACGTAAATTTGGAGGGATTCGCTGTCCTTACTACATGGGTCCTCCTTTATTCTTATGGCCCAGGTACCCATGGAGGCCACTAAGCAAGAGTAGGAAAGTTGGGGGGAAAGAGAATAGACAAAGGGAATGGGAACTTGAGGTTGACTTCTTGACATCATGGCGGTCACAGCTACCTGCTTGGTTCTGTGTGAAATCCTTGGGTTGTCAGCCCTCACCTGGCCAGTAACCTGGCAGTTGGTCCCTAAAGTGCTAGATGGAGCTAATCATACGTAGGACTAGCCAGCAAAAGCTGTCCCAGGGCCTTTATCTTGTACCTGGTGCTCCTTAATTGCTGAGGGGCTAGAGGGTATATTGTAGGTTCAAGGTTTGTGATTAACTGTTCCTTGGTTCAGGCCACACCTGAAGCATCAGTGTTGACAAGGCTGGGGTGGAGGGATTGTGGGAGACAAAGCATGGCTCTTCAGTCCTGGTGCTCGCATTCCATGGAGGTTTTAGCACAGACACCGCTAGGCTTTATACTGTGTTGCCATCTTGTGCTGCCCACAAGAGTCCCTTGAGCTGTATGATAGCCTATCCTTTTACAGGAAACCAGCGCACAGATAAGCACCTTGCCCAGGCTCCCCCAGAATTAAGACTGCCTCACTGATGGTAGCACATAAGACTGACCTCCAACAAACATGCACACATGGTCTTTATTGTCAGAACTTTATAAAGCAGGCCGGGGGATTAGCTCAGCGGTGTAAGTGCCTGCTTGGCAAATTTGAGGTCGTGAGTTCTATCCCTGGCACCAAAAAAACCCAAAAACTTTTTAAAGCATCTTTCTGTTTTTTGCTACTTGTGCTGTACAATGTCCGTGGTACCTACCAGCCAGGGTGGCTGTCTCTATACTGTTAGGAGAAAAAATGGTAGCAATGGAAATTAATCCCGCCACCAGAAATCAATTGTTAATGCTATTGGGAGCAGGCAGCTCTGTGATCAAGGCTAAAGGTGGCCTGAAATGTGTCAGCTTGCATACAGGGATGCAGGAAGCCTCTAATGAACTGGAAGGCCCCCAGACTCCCCATTCTTTCCCCCAACTTACCCTGTGTGTGCTCATGTTCCTGGTGCTGCTGGAAAGCTATCTTGTGCACCTTCTAACTCCATCTCATCCCCAGAACCCTCCTCTGATCGGTAGCGCCACCCCCTCCTCCTTCCCTCCTGTCCTGTCCCTTCTGTTCTTTTCCATCACCCTGTCCTGAGGTCAGCTGCTTCCTCCCATCCATTCTCCCTGCTCCATTAATCATAACCAGGAATTAGGGGTTTAGAATAAGACCAACTTACACTGAGTATCAGCATTCCTGAGCCTCTTTGCTACTTGTGCTGTACAATGTCTGTGGTACCTACCAGCCAGGGTGGCTGTGACAACTGAAAAAGACAATATAAGGGGCCGGAGATTTAGTTCAGTGGCTTAACCGACTGCCTGGCAAGTACCAGGTCGTGAGTTCAATCCCCGGTATAAAACAAAATTAAATACTTGTCAGGCACCTGCCTCAAGCCTACAGCTGCTTTGCTTCAGCGCTTGCTGGTTGCCTATATGCAGCATGGTCAGGTGTAGGTGCTTAGGTTCCCAGTTCCAGTAGGGACAGCTGCACCTGACGTCCAGCGCACTCCTGAGTCTGCCTCTAGCCATGGCCAGGCCAGCTTGGTCCTTTGAGCACACACTTGGCACCAGGCAAGGAGGCTGCTTATTATTCCCTGCTGCTCTGTGCTCCTAGCTCACTCTTTAAGGAGTAAACTGGCCTGCCACACCAGTGATCCTGAGGCACTGGGATCGTTAGCCCCTTTCAGGAGTGTCGCAGTTACCTCACTAATGTGGGCTTAGAGATTCCATTTCTAGCTTACCCAGCGGGTAAACATCATAGTCCTCCAGGACTGCTCAGCTTCAGGGCCAACGTGGGCATCGGCCAGTGCCTATCTGCAGTAGCCAGGACCTGCTGGATTGAGGGACGTAAAGGCAGCTAGGGGCAAACATTGGGGAACTCTGCTTCCAGCCAGAAAGGCCTCCTTCGTGTCGCTGTGTTTCCCTAATCCTGTGACCTCCCTACCTCCAGGCCCACAGTGGGAAGAAGGGCTGGCTGAGCCAGGCAAGTTTGCGGCAGGGTGGCGGGTGCAAGGCCTCATCCAAGGCCTGGGTCTTTTCCGCCCTCGCCTTCGGGAGTCTCAGCAAGCTCTAGTCAGTCCCCAGGCTCGAGGAGGGGGCGGCCCTGGCTCGGGCTCGCTCTCGCGGGTAAGGGACCCGGCGTAGCCTCCCCTCGCAGGGACGCCCGCCCTTCTCCCCGCCCCCGGCGTGGGCCCGCCTCTGCGCCTGTGTCACGGCGTGGCCGGGAGCCAAGCGCGGCCGGGCGGGACATCCGGCTCTGGTCCCTCGCTGCACCCGCTCGCCGCCTGCCCCGGCGATTCGGCCGGGGAGCCGGCCGCGCCCTCGGTTCAGTGCGGTCCAGACTGCGGGCCCAGCAGGTCCCCTGCCTGCCCCTGGCCGGAGCGGCTACCGCCGCGGCAGCCCTCGGGCCGGCCCGGCCTGCGCCAGCCCCCGCCCGAAGCACCATGCTCCCCCGCCCGCTGACCCCGCTGGCGGCCCCAAATGGCGCCGAGCCCCGGGGCCGGGCGCAGAGACGCGCCCCGCTAAGCCGAGCCCGGGCTGGTCTGGGGGGTCCGCGCTTGCTGCTGCCGTCCATGCTGATGTTCGCGGTGATCGTGGCCTCCAGCGGGCTGCTGCTCATGATCGAGCGGGGCATCCTGGCAGAAATGAAACCCCTTCCCCTGCACCCGCCCAGTCGCGAGGGCGCGGCCTGGCGCGCGGCAGCCCCAGAGCCTGGGGCACCATCCCCAGAGGCCGGGGACTCGGATCTGCGAGTGCTGCAGGACGTCCGGAACCGAACTTTGCGGGTGGTGTGCCGGCAGCCAGGCATGCCACAAGACCCCTGGGACCTGCCGGTGGGTCAGCGGCGCACCCTGCTGCGCCACATCCTCGTGAGTGACCGCCACCGCTTCCTTTACTGCTACGTCCCCAAGGTGGCTTGCTCTAACTGGAAGCGGGTGCTAAAGGTACTGGCAGGCGTCCTGGACAACGTGGACGTTCGCCTCAAGATGGACCACCGCAGTGATCTGGTGTTCCTTGCGGACCTGCGGCCCGAGGAGATTCGCTACCGCTTACAGCACTACTTCAAGTTCCTGTTTGTGCGGGACCCTTTGGAACGCCTCCTCTCAGCTTACCGCAACAAGTTTGGCGAGATCCGCGAGTACCAGCAGCGCTATGGGGCTGAGATTGTGAGGCGGTACCGGCCTGGAGCCGGACCTAGCCCAGCAGGAGATGATGTCACCTTCGCAGAATTCTTGAGATACCTGGTGGAAGAGGATCCAGAGCGCATGAATGAACACTGGATGCCTGTGTACCACCTGTGCCAACCCTGTGCCGTGCACTACAACTTTGTGGGCACCTATGAAAGGCTGGAGGCTGATGCCAACCAGGTGCTGGAGTGGGTGGGGGCACCACCCCATGTCCGGTTCCCAGCTCGCCAGGCCTGGTACCGGCCAGTCAGCCCCGAAAGCCTGCAGTACCACCTGTGCAGTGTCCCACGGGCTCTGCTGCAGGATGTGCTCCCAAAGTATATCCTGGACTTCTCCCTCTTTGCCTACCCATTGCCCAATGTCTCCAGGGAGGCCTGCCACCAATGACCATGGATGTGAGGCCAGCAGCTTTTGGGGACTGGTTTTGATGCCACCTTCTTGTGCTTTCCCCTGCCATTCAGAGAAACTGGCCCTGGAACTTGGGCTTTTCCAGAAGCTGGGATGGCAGGGACTGCCCCAGGAGCTCCTAGGCCAGGTTGGATACCCATAGTGGCTTAGAGACAGGTTGAGACAGGAGGCTGCTGCTCCCCTGGGGTTATCTTGAGTACCAGTGTGATCTGGTTTGCTTTGTCCCATCTACTTCAGGGACACTTGAGCTCCTGATTGCAAGGCTTGTATGGTGCACTTGGTCCATTTTAATTTAATCTGTGGCCGACCCCAGAGGTGGCATCAGACCCTATAACTCTGACACACACTCCACCACCAACCCCCATGTGCTCTCATCCACCCCACGGGCCTCAGGACTGGAGTGAGCAGTTGTGCCTTGTAAATGACTTTGGTGCCTTCCTGCTCCAGACAAAATTCAGTATACTTGCCAGATTTTTGTCGGTTTTTTTCAAGGAAAGGAAAACTGAAGGGAGGCCCTTACTTGGTAGTTCCAGCACCCCCAGGCATCCAAATATCCAGCCTCTTCCTAGAGCTCTGGGAACATCCTCTCTTGTCCTGTCTCCCCTCCCTGCAAGGCCTTTAAGGTTACCACTGTGGCTGGCTTATCTGGTTGCCGCTTTTCTGATGCATTTATTTAAAATTTGTACTTTTTGATAAAATCCTTATACACCTCCTCCCCGCTGATTTTTTTAAATAAAGCTATTTGTATACAAAGTGAACGTCTCTGTGACTCCCCTCTGAAGCACTGTGACTCAAGCAAGCCGCCTAGGTGGCTGTCACCCCAGGTCAAAAGAGGCACCTTGCAGGTATAGACAGTAAAACAAGGTATAACTTGCTTGGGCAGGTTCAGTGGGCCATTGCCATACCATGGATCCCTTGAGGACTTCTAATAGAACATACTGGATCTGAGATGTCACCAAAGAGCAAGCCTCGTTAGGAGAGGCCCCAGGTCCACCACATTCCTACCTGAGTTATTTCCTGAAGACGTGGATAGAGAGGAGACATGGGTGCTGCCTCTTCTTAGGAATACTTCACTCCTTTTTTGTTCCTGAGATGGGATTTTGGTATGTTACTCAGGTTGGCCTTCTGCCTTGGCCTTCCCGGCTTCTGGGACTACAGTGTGTGCCACCACACCCAGCTCAGGAGTACTTTTTGAGTTCCCCCCAAAGGAATCTCACATGAGCAAGGGCAGGGTTGTTTCCTGGCCTTGAGAATTCAAGGAAGGGGTTGGGGATGTAGCTAGTGGTAGACCACCTACCTAGTTAGCTTGAGGCCCTGGGTTCCATCCTTAGCACTACAAAAGAGAAGGGGCCAAGGAGCTGCCTTATGTTCAGGACATGGTGGGCAGTGTGGGGTGAATCAGAGCAGGAGAGGGCAGGGCTTAGCGTGGCCTATGATGCCATAGCTCTGCAGAGCTCCCAGGCCCACCAAAGGATGGGGAGCAGGAGGCTGGGCCTATTGTGCCCAGGCAAGAGATGCAAAGCCAGAGCTAGTTCTTTATTAGTCCTACTTAACACCCTCAGTGGGAACTGCTATATTTTAGGGACCTAATCCTGTGGTAAAGGATGGAGCCCAGAGGAGGTGGGAGGGCCCCTCACAGGTGCCATATGTATCTAGCCTTGCTATTGGCCTAACTTTGTAGAGGAACACTACCTCTATTCCCCAGATTTGGGGGAGGTGGCTTCTGTGGGCGCTCGTGTTTCTCAGGAGGACTTATGTGATCCCATGTGTCAAGGTCCTTTTGCCTCTGGGGACTTAATTTACACTGGTCAAACCCAAGCTCCACTTGCCAACTGTCTTATCTTTCTCAATCTCCATTTCCCCCACTGCATGGGAATAAACATGTATTTTAGGTTGATTGATTAATGAAGAGAAATGAGCAAAAGAGCCCATTCTAGGCCCAGCTGTAAGTGTTCTTTGAGATATTGGTTGAGCACCTGATCTCTCAGACCTGTGGGGCTGAGGGAGAAGCCAGGATATTTTCTACCCCAGCACTGGAGACACAAGGTGCTTCTGTGCAAAGCCCATTTGAACCCTGGGTTTACTTTCTTTCCCAGTGAGCCAGCCCTTTGGTGACATGCCAGGCCCCCAGGAGCCCTCTGTCCCCCTCCTTCCTTGCCTGGGACCTATGGTCTTCAGACTACAGGAGCCAGTCCCCCACACAGAGGTCTTCAGGAAGGAACCCAGATCCAGTTTATCCTCCGAATGGTCCAGGGCCTTAGGTACTGCCCTGTTTTACAGAGAAGGTAAGTAACCTGCCCAGGGTATCCCTCCAGGTGTATGTGCTTCTCAAATAGGGCAGGAAGGACAGACAGGGACAGATGGGCCCACACTGGGATAGCTAGTGTGTAAAAGATGGGAGTAGAGAGAAGAGGGACTAGGAAGTGAGGTTTAGATGAAGGGGAGATGGTTTTGTGGATAGAGGCACTTGCCAACATTCTCCCTATTCCCTTCTTCGAGAAGAATACAATGCAGGGCTGGGGATTTAGCTCAGTGGCTTAAGCACCTGCCTGGCAAGCACGAGGTTGTGAGTTTGATCCCCGGTACCAAAAAAAAAAAAAAAAAAAAAGAATACAATGCAGTCCAGCTGACAAGTCCCTGTCTCCCCAGCAGTGGGAGACAAATGAAGTCCCTTGATGTGATTAGGTTATTGGCTACTCTCCCCCAGGCAGAAAAGGGGTGCTGGGCCACAGAGCATCCTGATGGCCAGAAATGGATTCCTGTGGTGTGAGGAGGAGGGCAAGAAGACTGGCAAAGTGCTGCCTAGAATCAGTCCCCAAAGAACACTCTGTCGTCTACCTTTCCATTCTGGGAAATGGACTCCTTAGAAGAAGCTGCCAGGCAGGTGCAGTGGTTCATGCCTATAATTCTAGCACTCAGGAGGTTGAGGCAAGAAGATTTTGAGTTTGAGTCCAACCTAACTGTATAAGGAGACCCAGTTTCAGGAAAAAACAAAACAAAAAAAAAAAAAGCTAAGGCGCTATGGGGGGGGGGTCAAGCCAGGCCTCAGGGGAGCTACCTTAGACTGGGCACCCAGGCCAGAACTGTTAGTCCTGCAGGCTCTGGGTCACCAGGAACAGGGCTTCTCAGGACTGGGCATAAGGACTGTCTTCTGGAATTTTCCCTTTTCTGGGTCAGCTCCGATCCCCACAGCACTAAGCCCTGTATTGCAGGCTGGCTCCTAGGAGGACAGGGCCCCTGTTAGAAGATGCTCATCCCAAGAAGCTCAGTTCCCCAGGGCACAGTGGGTGGAGGTGGCATTGGTAATTTCTCCCAGGCCAAGGTCCTTGAACAGGGGGAAGGGATGCCCCGAGCAGTCAGGACTACCAGCCCTGGGCTCCGACTAGTTTTCAGCCTGTGTAAAGCTACTGCACAGGAACCACCTTATTTTTGAGGTCCTTTCACCCCTCCTTTCCCTTCTCCCCAGGAGCAGACAACATACCTGTCCCAGCAGGAAGCCACGATGAGGGAGGAGCTGCTACCCCACCACATGGGTGAATGCAGAGCCCTCCCCTCTCCCAAGGGCCCATCGCCAGACAGAGCCAGGCCCCATCCTTTCCCAGGATGGACCCCTTGCCTTTCTTTTCAGCCTTCCCCTGCCTGGCCTTGAGCAAGAAGACATTTTTTTCTTTTCTTCAAAGAAAACACTGGACTAGCCAGATATGGTAGCACATGCCTATACTCCTGGAACTGGGAAGGCTGAAGCAGGAGTATCACTGAGAATTTAAGGCTAGCTTGGGCTACACAGTAATATCAAGGCCAGCCTGAACTACATACCAAGAACCTGTGTCAATAAACCAAAACAGAAAAATGAAACACTCAACTGAGTGTGCGGGTATACAGGAGAGTCATGAGTTCCAGACCAACCTGGGATACACAGAGAGTCCGTTTCAAACAAAACAAAACAAGACAAAACAAAACAAGCCAGATGTGGTGGCACATGTCTAAAATCCCAACACTTGGGAGGCTAAGCCAAGAAGATTGTCACAAGTTCTTTTTTTTGTTTTTGTTTTTGGTACTGGGGACTGAACTCATGACCTTACGCTTGCCAGGCAGGCGCTTAAGCCACTGAGCTAAATCCCCAGCCCGATTGTCACAAGTTCAAGGCCAGCCTGAACTATATAGCAAGAATCTGCATCAAATTTTAGTGTATGTGCTGAACTAATTACAAGAGACCCTGTATCAAAAAACAAAACACAAATGAAAAAATGCCAACAACAAAATCAACTCTAACAGTATCTCCATTAGCTGCTCTGAAATGAGAGTATCTGTGCTGTTATACATTATCCTCTCTGATCGTATAGCAACTCAGTACAATTAATAAGGTTATGCCCATCCTGTTTTTTCAACTTATATATCTCATTAGTACATGTTATGGTACATAATGATCATATTCTTTGTGAGGTGTTGTTACATTCACATAATATCTCTCAATTCTTGTTTTATCTCCTTTTTTTTTTTTTTTTTTGTACTAGGGATCAAATTCATGACCTCGTGCTTGCCAGGCAGGTGCTTGTGCCACTGAGCTAAATTCCCAGCCCCATCCCCTTCCCTTTCTCCCCTCCTCTCCCTCCATCTTTTGGTCCTCTTTTCCTCTGCAAAAGATCTATCTCCCTATTTAACATTATCTTTTATTTTGCTCTTTATTTATATTATGTGTTTCTCATATAAGAGAAACCATGTGATATTTAAGCTCATATGTCTGATTTATTTCCCTTCGCATTATGGCCTCTAGTCCTATCTTATAGATGAAGAAATTAAACCTAAGAGATTCTCCCAAAATCTACCATGAAACCCAAACCTCAAATGTACTGGGCTATCAGTTATGTCCACCCAGAAGCAGATGTGCAGAGTTAGACACACAAACGTGTACTGGAGAAAACACCTGGGAAGCATAAAGGGGAAAGGAATCAGGAGGCAGAAAGTCTGTGTCTGGGAAAGGAGAGCAAAAAAGAAAAATCTGATTCCAGTGGGCTCAGAGAAGCCTCAGCCAGTGTTGGGCAATCCTGGGCCAATGAAAATAGCCCCTTAGAAGCATGGTAAGGTGATGCACGCCTGTGATCCCAGCACTAGGGAAGCTGAGGGAGGAGGATCAAGAATTTGAGGCTAAGGGCCGGATGTTTAGCTCAGCAGCGTAAGTGCCCGCTTGACAAACACAAGGTCATGAGTTTGATCCCCAGCACCAAAACCAACCGACCAACCAAACAACAACAACAAAAAAAAGAATTTGAGGCCAACCTGACTACATAGCAAGATCTTGTCTCAAAAAAAACCCCAAAATAATAAATGAAGTTTAAAAAGAAAGGATAACCCACTGGAAGGCTGTCTTCAGGAGCAGAAACAACTCTGTGAGCACCCCCGTCATTGGCTGGGAGCAGCCTGGGCATCGGCAGACAGAAAGCGGCAGTGGCAGGGCTCCCAGCAGCTGTGCCCTCATGGCTGCCCACAGACCCAGTGTGCCACTCAAATTTCCAGGCATGTTTCTTCTGTTGACATAATGATGCTTCGAACACTCAGAAGGTAATTTTTGGCCTCTAGATGTCCTAACTGAACTCTTCCTGGGCAATCCCTGGCCTTGTAGCTAAACTACTGCCCCAGGCCTTCATGTGGGCACTGGAAAACATGTCAACCTTATGCCCAATAGATGCCCATTCTATGACATCTCTGTTTACCCAATTCCCTGCAGGTTATGTTTGGACTGTGCCTTTCCCATCACTTGGCTGATACTGATGATGGTCTTCAGTTGGCTTCCCTCTCTCACAGGCTCACACCCTTTTAAGAGACACCCTCAGCCAGAGGTTAAGTCTAGATGCTGTGCTGTGGACCTCCCTGGGGTCGTAGTTCAGTTGTCTCCAGTGGGACTTAAACTCCAGGGAAGCCTGGGAGGAAAAATTCCCCAAACAGAACTTCCACTTGCTTACACATGAGTGCCAAATCACCCATAGTGCCCCTTAGTCCACTACAACTGCCTACTGCTTGACCCTACAGAGACATTCCCAAGGAGACAAAAATCACAGTCAGTCCTGTGTTCACCATTCTGAGGGGAGAAAGAGGACCAAGGTCAGGCCTCGTGCTGTGGTTTGTTTAAATGTCCCCCCAAAGCCTCATTCAGTCATGGAGGCTCCTGAGTCTAGAGTTTGTGATTGGTTCATTGTCTAGCACTGGGATTGGTGGTATGAGTGCTGCACCTGCCAGGGGCAGGTAATCCATATACAATATAAGGGAAGGAAGACAGGAGTGATTTTTCCTTCCCTTTTGCCCTTTCGCTCTTGTAGCTTGCAGCTGCCATGAATGGCTGCCCCTCAGCCACGCCACCCTGCCTTGGAGCCAACTGAATATGGACTGAAACCTCCTAAAACTGTAAGATAATAAGCCTTTCCTTCCTTCATTTTGGGTGTCAAGTATTTTGTTTCAGCAATGAGAGAAAAGTAATCAAGACACCTGGTCACCCACAGCCCCTCAGTTCTCCAGCTCTATTTGTGCTAGCCCTGCCCTTGGGTGGAGCTTTGGAGGACAGAAAGAGATGAGGAGCTTCTTTTGGATCATTCTTGCCAATGACTTAACATTGTCCCCAGTAACACAGAGACAGCTGTTCTGACAGGAAAGAGAGCACTAGTCTAAGTAGAAAGGAAAGCCAGCACCTGTGAGATCTTAAGGAAGTGGGTCTTTGAGTTTTGGTTGGAGACTCCCCTCAGCCCAGGTAACCATAGATTAAAAAGTGACCAGATAAAGAGAGATGGATACCTCAGAGAAGAAACAAAAAAGGAAGAGGACTCATTCCCTTAGCTCAGGTGCCAGCGGCCAGCACTCCCTCTGGCCTTTCTCAGCCACTGACAGGTTAATCCTTTTTCCTTCTCAAATCCTGTGGTTCCTACTATGTGGAGAACTTCTCTAGATCTTTCAGCCCTGTCCTATAGACTGGGGTTCCCAAAAGGCAAGATCCAGGCTTTGTTTCTCTTTGTATTTGGTGCACACTAAATGCTTAATAAAGGTTGAATCAGTAGAATACCAGATGGAAAGATATGAGTATGGAGGGGTATGTTTATGTGTGAGTATAAGTGTGAATAGATAGATAGATGGATGGATGGATATGGACATGGATGAGTAAATGGATGGGTAGAAGGATAAATGTCAGCAGGTAGAATATAGGAAGAAGAACATCTGCAAGAAGAAAAATAAAAAATCATGGAATCTAGTAGTTAGATGTCTTCTAAATGGAAGAGACCTCTGGAAGGAAGAAGAGATGTTTCATTAAGGAAGCAAGAGTGTGTTTTAGGGACCGAGATGGAGGAAGCAGCCCAGACAGGGTTGGGATAGAACTTGCTGAGATATTGGAGGGAAGAATGGTAACACCTGAATTGGCCAGAAAAAAGCCAGGTGAAAGACATGTGAGAGGTAGAACCATGAGAGCAACCCAGGGACCAAAGTATAATGACAAGAATTCCTCAAAAGGAACAATTTCCAGGAATCAAATAGCTTCCCTAACGTAGGAGTACGAGGCCATTTTTGTTTGTTCATAACCATCCAGGGGTTTTAGAGAAGTATATCTGTCCCAGATTCTGAGGGTTGTTAGGGAGAGAGTTCCTTGGAGTATAAAGGGCACAGTAGATTCCTGGGTTCCAGTGCAGGCTCTGCCACAAGCCTGTGATGACCTTGAGCAAGTTCCTTCTCTGAGTCTCCTCCTCATCACTTTCATCACCTGAAGAGGGTCGCAAAACACACAGGGAAGGAGATTTGCACAGTATCAAACTGCACAACCAGGATGGTGTGTAGCAGTGCTCAGGAGTCAGAAAGTCCTAGATTCATGTTTTCACTCTACTGCTCAGGCACTTTCTAAGCCCCTACACTTTTCCAAGCCTGTTTCCCCAAAAGTGAAATGAGCAAAATAACATTTATCTTGGAGAGTTGTAAGATTTCAAAATAAGTCACTGAAAGTGCCTAACATTCAACAAGTAGAAGGCAGTATTCCAAAAAAGGGGCTAATCAGGGTTGCCACTGCAGCTGGACAGTGGGCCCCCGGATGGAGGCTAGGTCTCCTGAAGGAAAGAACATCTTCTTATTGTCACAAAAGTACTGTATTAGTCACTGGGACAAAACACCTGATATACTTTATTTATTTATTTATTTATTTATTGTTACCAGGGATCAAACTCATGACCTCGAGCTTGCCAGGCAGGCGCTTAAGCCACTGAGCTAAATCTCGGGCCTGATATACACAATTTAAAGGATAGGGTTTTTGATCCACAGTTTCAGAGAGTTCAGTTCATGTTCAAAGGCCCTGGTGAAGGAGAGATACTCAACCTAAGGCAGCTAGGAAGCAGGGAAAAAAGAGGAGCTGGGAATGAGAATACACCTGACCAGACCACACTCCTAGTGACCTTCCTCTCAACAAGTCCCCATCTCCTAACAGCACATTTGGCTATGACCTCATCAATAGATGAGCATGGTACCCCTATGATCCAATCAACTTCCAAATACATAAGAATCTGAGATATAAGCCCTAACAGATAACATCTGCTACAAGTTCTGCACATAGGGGGCTGCCTCCAGCAAACCTGAGACAGAAAACATTCTTTTCCAGCTTTAACCTTTTACTTTCCAAAGAGGAGAAGTCTGAAGGCCAGATTGTGAACTTGGCTGATGACCTGAGCCCAGTGGGCCCAGAAGTCTCCCTTGCACAAGTGAAGAGCAGGATGCTTCCATCAGCAAGAAAAAGAGTCTCTCTTTGTGTCAGGGAGCACTGTTCACAGCCCTTAAAGGTTGGGGAGACAGAACTCCAGCACCCCAAGTCCATGGCAGATGCCTGTTATTCCACTACTCTACAGACCATCCTCTTGGTTTAAGAAATTATCCCCTTGTAGGGTTGGGGATTTAGCTCAGTGGCATAAGCGCCTGCCTGACAAACGCTAGGTCATGAGTTCGATCCCCAGTACAAGAAATTATCCCCTTGTAAGTGCAAAAGTCAACTAACATAACCAGAAGCCACTATACTGACTACTTTCTTGTGCCTGACTCCATGATAAAAGAGGTCTGTGCACCCTTTTTCTATTTTTTAATCTATTTTGAAAATTGTTCAAACCTACTTAAAAATTATAAAAATAGGGCCGGAGATTTAGCTCAGTGGCTTAAGTGCCTGCCTGGCAAGCGTGAGGTCGTGAGTTTGATCCCCGGTACCAAAAAAAAAAAAAAAAAAAAAAAAGTTATAAAAATAGTACAATGAACACCCATGACCTAGATTCCTCAGTTAACATTTGCCACTTTTGTTTGTCTCCCTGAATATGTATGTTTTATTAAACCTCTTCAGAACAGATTCCACACATCATGATCTTTACCCCCTAAAACTTCAGCATGTATCTCCTAATGAAAAGGATGTTTTCTGCTATATAACCCAGTGGCATCACCAAAATTAAGATATTTTACTTGATAAAACAGTAGAGATAAATCCACATTTGAATTTTCGCAGTTATCTGAATGTCTTTTATAATGTTTTTAAAAATCCTGGATCCAATCAAGGTTCATGCAACACACCTTGTTGTCATGGCTTCTTGGTCTCCTTAAAGTTCTTCCCTTCTTTTGGGGGGAGATGTGGTTTCATCCTGTTGACATTTCAAAGCATTCAAGTCTGCTGTTTTGCTGAATGTCTCTCAGTTTTGATTTTCTCCTGATTTCTTCATGTTAGATCCAGGCTAACCGTACGTTTAATGCTTGTAGTTGATTCTGATGAATTTTACTACTTCATTTTTACAGAGGCAGAAGCTGAGGCTGAGAGAAAGCTGTCTCACAGCCAGCATTAGACTGACCTGGGGCTGGAGGCAAAGAGCGTGGTTCTTGAGTCTGCTTCAAGGAGCAGTGTGGAGTCTTATCAGTTGGGTTCTTCTGAAGGATTCTTTTATCAGTCCCTTACAGCACTCTGGCCACAAATGACAAGCACATCTTGACAGGTCCTCGTGTGGTACACAGAGGGTGCCTAGGGAAATGACTCCTCCGGCCTTCTCTCTTCAGTGAGCACTTGCCTCCACAGTCAGCCCTGTTGGACTCCTTCAGGCCACTGTAGAAATTTGATTTTCTTCTGCCCTGTTCTAGACCTCAAAGGGAAGCAATGCATCACATCATACAGACACTACACGCAGCACACTACTGAGGGTGTAACAATCCTCTGGGTACAGTCATCACGGAATTAGTTCCCGTTGCCTAGCAACGCTAGGACACTTCAGCCCTTTTCAGTCAGAGGGTGGGTGGAGGGGGCAACCACGCGAGAAGCTGGATCCTTCTTGCTCTGGGGGTCTCTTCATGGCCAGTAACTACCAACCAAGGAGGTCCTTGTGCTGTGGGGAGCTGTCCTCCTCCACATAGGGTCTGAGCAGTTCTAGACCCTTCCTCTGGGCCAGGGGAGTCGCTGAAGTGTGCTGTGGAAGGGGCGCCTGCCAGGAGGAGTGGTAAGGGAGTCACAGCGCCCTCTGTGGTGAACTCTGTGAAGCGCAAAGGATGAAAGGAAAAGATCAGAGGAGACCCTCAGCGCTGGAGAGAGGCCTCTTGTCCTTCCAGTTTTACAGAAGTTCGCAGACCTGCTGGCCAAACATACTCCTCTGTGGAAGACCTGATCAGATCTTTAATAGCCAAGGCTGCTGTTCTACTGCATCTAAGCTGATAAAACATGCTGCTCTTTTTTTTTTTTTTTTTTTTTGCGGTACTGGGGATCGAACTCACGACCTCGCACTTGCCAGGCAGGTGCTTATACCACTGAGCTAAATCCCCAGCCCAAACATGCTGCTCTTGAGCTTAGCCAAACAGTTTAAAGATGATTAATCTTGAATGCAAGTGTTTAACTTGAACCATTTCACTTGGGCTGGGTTTAGGTCACCTAGGCTTCTCAAGACCCCTCAGGAGGTGACGAACAGAACTCAGGGAGTTGATAAACTTAGAGGAAAATGTACATCATTTCAAATCATCATTTCTGAAATTTATGAAATATCTTATGAAATATTAACAAATCCATGATTTTATGAAGTATTAGTAAAATGTGACTTTTTTGCTTATAGAAATCACAGGCGTTTATATCTCTTTACAGATGTTGAAACATCAGTTATATTCATCATCATTTAGAAATTATGGGTGTTATTATTTTTATTTTTGCAGGGCAGGCAATTGACCTCGATGTTGTATATGCTAAGCAATCACTGTACTACTGAGTTACACCCTCTGCCAGGACATTACGAGAGTGGCTAGGTCTGTTGCTAGATTTTAATGTGCTCATAAAGGAATACAGATGAATCTCATATTTCTGTTT